>BMAO01019982.1:0-21216 GCA_019973975.1 Trichonephila clavata | reverse complement strand
GTAAAATAATATTAGGGAAGAACCTTTATCATAAAGTGATTATTTTATATATTTTCCCCAAAGCGACTCTTGTCTTGTTGTCTGACTGGATCATCCTATTTATAGTGTTAAATTGATTTTTGTTTGAGTCGATTCAAGTGATAAATAAAAAAAATTGGAATTTATCAAGTCGGATGATCCTTTACTTCCTTCCCCACCTTTAGTTGGGTCACAGGGTAGAAGGGAATTAGGTTCGTTCCAAGTGTAACTAGACTTGAAATTTGGCAGGCATGTTTCTTTCGTTAAGTAGAGATCTGCTAAGAATGGATTTTGCAGAAATCGATTTCCATGGGAAGTTTGACGTTGGTTACAGGGGCTTTATAGATAAAAAAAAAACTTCCATTTTATCTCATTGAGCTTTGACTCCTTTTGGTGCCTCGTGTGGAAATGAGCCTTTAGTCACAGGAATCAGTAAATCCCATTTTTTTGTATTCTGTTTCTTCTTTTCGCAGTCAGATATGCCTACCTCGTCGCAGTTCATCCGTTACGATGGAACGGATCTTGCTCCTTCTGCTTTGAAAGAGATCCAGACGAGAATCGGAGAGACAGAACATGCAAAAAAGAAAGGCTTGGATACGCTCACAAAGAAGTTGAAAGGTAGGTTAATCATTTAATTCTTTCTATCACATCTTTAGCTAAAAAGGAATTACAACGACGCTCAGTTGCTTTAGGAAGCTGGTCCGGTAAAGAGCTTTAGGGTTGTGACGGATCTATACGCGTCCTTCATCTAATCCTCTTAGAAAATCTTTGGGCTATCAATTTGAAATTAATCACAACCAACCCTTTGAAGAAGCAACCGTGATAAGCAGATTAGGTCGGTTATATATAGTCTAGGTTTTTTAGCTAGTTAGATGGATAGAAAGAGGTATATGGAGATTGAGGTATAGAGAATCTTGTGGTAACGTTCGGTTACCTCTTACCTCGGAACCCTCTCGTCGACCTGTAAACCCGGCTAGATGTGTAGGAGGAACAGAATAATCCACAGACACGATTTCCAATCTAATTGATTTATTAATTCTTATTAACAATTAGCAAACAGACACAATACAATTATAATTAAGGTTTATGATTTATAGTAGAATGCGGAGGTGAAATTATACAAAACGGGGATACTACTACAAACCCTCAACTGAATCTAAGACAGCTTAAATACGCTCAATTATAACTACGTCGCATACGAATAACTAGCTTCTACTTAATCAAATGCACAGTACCTGAACCTTTAATGCATCGGATACTACGCTGGAATCTTCCAGGCACCCTCTTCGGCTTAATCAAATGACGGTGGCTCCACGCTCTGTAATCTTTAACTAATTCCACTGCTTTTCAATCTTTAACTAACAACTAATTCTCAAACTTATGATAACTCCTATTTGCACACATCCAACGTATCAACTTCAACGTGTCAACAACTCGCTTCCTTCCTTACTGCCAACTCGCCAAAACCGAATTTATATAATATACCCCATTTACATAAATCATGTTTGCTTACTCGATGAAAGAGTTGGTTGAATTAAATATTTTGCTTAAAGAGATAAGAAGAGATTAGTGGAACCACGTATAGATCCGTCACAATCTGACTACGGGGAGAGATTGCTACTGAACAGGTATCATTATATTTGATAGCGCGTTTCAGAGATTAGATTGTTGACAATATTAAAGTGACGATTGGTCACCATAGTTAAATTATAACTCGGATATTTAGAGTAGTGGATTCATCCAAAAAAGGAGGATCAATATATAAGAAGTCTTCTCATAATTCGCGTCTCTCGTGGTTTACTATCCTATTGCTCTTATTAGGAACCTCTCTTATAGTTTGAATTTATAGAATTCTGTCCGTTGATATTTTGTGTGTTTAATAAATAGTTTTGTTGAGTATGGTTAGTCATCCTTCACTTCCTCCCACACCTCTAGCCAGCCATTATCTACATAAGCCAGCAACAGCCTCCGCACAGATGTGATCGCTTTTGTCTAGTGGCATGTTACGTGCTTACGAATCCATAGGTCGCGAGTTCTAATCTCCGACACATACATCTTTTGTTATGTTTGGGAAATCGACTTTCAAAGAGGGATATAAGATAAATACACTTCTGTCTGAGAAATTAAAGTTCTGTCCTTTTTTTAAATAAAGAAGTGAGAATTAAAAGAACGCTTTTTAACTCAATCGATAGCTTAATCGATTGGATTTAAATATCGATATCTAAATCCTATCGTTAAGCTTTCGATTATATATATAAAGAAACATTCTTATAGTAAACACAGTATACAGTCATAGATCTGTACATAGTAAACACAACAAATTTATGAATTATGTTTGGAAATCAGAGGCGTAACGTACACCCCCGCATTGCGAGAGCACCTAGGATTTTAGCGGGCCCAAAGCCTGACTGACGGCTAAGTACGTACCCTTTATAAGATCCGACTTGGGGCCCCAAACCTGACTTTGCCGGGGGGGGGGGGGCTAAGATTCTCCGTTTCGCTTCTGCTTGAAATTTTACAATATGTAAAATGAATTTTAAGGAGGACAGGTCCAATTTAAGCAAAAAATTTTAATTTAAAGATTTTCAAAATTTTTTTGGCGGCCTTCTATGTGTATATACTATGTAAAACAGATTTTGTGCTCAAAATATCCTAGAAAGTTAGCCCTTTAATTTCTTAAGGAAAAAACTTAAAATTTGTGAAGCGATTTTAAAATGCTACTCCTCTTACAAAAATGTAGATACACTCATGAAATTTGATTTACACGTACGTCAAACTATGCGTAACAATTTTTTTTTTCCTGTGATAACATGATTGGTATTTGTACAATACTTCTTTTTTATGAATAATTTTTGAAAATTCCTTAAAAAATGCACAAATTTCGAGTTCAAATATTTTTAAAAAAATAAGTATTACTTTGATTCAAAAATGCATACCAACTTTTGTTATATGTACTATTAGCAATATGTAGAAAAAATTCAAAGCATTAGGCACAATAGGAAAAAAGCCTTAGCATTTTAAATAAAGTCAAAATAGTTATTTTATCTTTCTCCGACATAAGTAAATTTAAAGTTTTTATTTGCCATAGGCATGTGAATAAAAACGAACACAAAAGCTATCATAATTCTTTGTTTTTTAAGATTAGAGCTTTCAAATTTTGTCAGGTTATAGAAACGTATATAAAAAATAATTTAAGCTAAAAAAATTAAATTTGATTTGTTGACCGATTTCTGTCAATTGAATCGTACTGTGTACTAAATTAAAAAGATGAAAATGATTGATAGAGAAACTAGATCGAGGAATTTGGTGGTAAGTATGTTTACCACGGCCTGGTAAAGGGTTAACTGGATCTCAGAATCTTTAAGCTGAAATAGAAGTTCAAATGGGTATATACTTTCTACAAGAATCAATTTTATCATTTAATGATATTTCACAATTTCTCGTCCTATCTCTAAATAGTCCCTCGCGTAGATGAATAACGAGGTTTATTGAAAGAAAACTATTGTCGTTGTTGTAACTAATGGCACCTGATCAGCATGTGCTAGATCTAGAACCACGAAATTCATAAGGGCAAATGGCTAGATTGTATGCCTGTCGTTAATTGTAGCTTTGAGCACCATGCAGGTTGTGAGCGCGACCTACCTGAAGTCGCTTCTTCACCGTCTTGCCTACCTAAGTTTGGGGAGAGGGGACAAAGCATCATCAGAAACTTCCGTAATAATTATTATTTTATTACTATTCAAACACACTAATCAACCAAAGTGAAACTACAAGAGGAGATCCTACGAGTGATATATAAAGAAAGCAATCTATTCTAAGTAAACAAGCGCTGTGACGTATGTGTGTCCCCCTTTGAGACATCTGGGACTTGCCTCCCACGGCCGGATCAGTTTTAGGAGAATTGATCATCACATGTGCAAAAACACCTGCAGTCGCTAATATACTGCGACGGACGTATCTTAGTTAGCCCCGTCAACCTTTGACACGAAGGGAAGCATTTCACCTGCCACCGGATGTGAGGAGTGAAATGGGACGCCGAGAACGGTCAACCGCACAGACCACGAAGGGCCGTGAGAGAAAAAGGTGAACAGCGAAACCTTCGCAGTGAAACGGACATCAAAATCTCTACCTCACAAAACTATTTTGGAACTCTAAAATCATCTCATAGTACAAAATTGTATATTAATGTAAATAATAACTGTGACTTAATTAAACTAAATTATTATACAGGGTGTTTCATAAATGATGGGAGTAACTTTAAGGGGTGATAGTACACATCAAGACGAGTAATAGTAAATAGGAAACCAAGTGTCCCAAACCTCTTCCGAAGGAGAAAGGCGCCATCAAAGTTTAGGGTCCTAAATTTCAAATGATGATAAAAAACGGAAAAATGGATCGATTCATTTGCGGTTTTCACTAAAATCATTCTTTAAATTAGTATTTTCTTTTAAAAAAAGTTTTAAAGACAAAGTTAAAAAAATGCCGTTAGAGGGCGCTCTAGACTTTGGAGTACCGAACAACTACCTTTTACCAGTATTTTTTTTATTTTGTTAAATGTTTACAAAAGCTTAGATTTTAACTTGAATTTTGAGCGCAAAATTGAAACCATCGGGAGAGGTTAAGTGGCGCAAATGTAACCGCGTTCAGGGGGGGGGGATTGAAATGCTCGTATGTAATGATCAAAGTAAAAACGATAAAGCAAACTTTAAGAGGTGATAGTACAACATAAAAACAATCAACTTTGATTAGAAAATGCATGATTTGAATTCAAACGTAAACGTGTTAGAGCATCTTCAAATTTTATCCATGCAAGCGTTATAGCTGTAAGTTTCTGGAAGAAGAACATGAAATTGTGATATGGGGAAGAAGAAGAACGCATATGCAAATTGTTATTAAGATAAAAGCCACTGACCCGAGTGTGCAAGTGTAAATCACGGTACAAACGTAACGAAAGATGTTGCCCTTCACTAATCAAGAAAAGGCTGATATGCACTTCATCTACGGAACTGCAAATGGGAATAGTGCAGAGGAGCGACGATTGTACGGAAAAAAGTTTCCCAACAGGCGGTTGCCCAATGATAAAACATTTATGCGCTTACACAGACAGTTGTGTGAGACAGGATCCTTTTTTGGTGCACGTTCAAATGCAGGCCGTGCGAAGTCTAACAGAACGGTAGCTGTGGAAGAAAAAATTCTGGATATGGTGGCTGATCATCCAAATACAAGCACGCGAGCAGTGGCTAGTCAAATTGAAGTATCACCCTCCACGACATGGCGAGTACTAAAGGATGAAAGTATGCATCCTTTTCATGTCCAACGAGTCCAGGAACTGACTCAAAGGGATTTTCCTCGTCGAATGGATTTTGTTCGCTGGTATCTGCAGAAGAACACCCTAAATCCCGATTTTGGTGCAACTGTGCTTTTTACAGATGAATGTACATTTACACGTGACGGTACATTTAACACTCACAATTCCCACTAATGGGCAGATGTAAATCCACATGCATATCAGCGACGATTTTCCATAAATGTTTGGGCAGGAA
Organism: Trichonephila clavata; assembly: GCA_019973975.1. NCBI lineage: Eukaryota > Metazoa > Arthropoda > Arachnida > Araneae > Nephilidae > Trichonephila > Trichonephila clavata. The sequence goes on along the minus strand of BMAO01019982.1, from coordinate 15,655 downwards.
TAATTGGTGACCATCTACTTGGACCTTATCTTCTGCCAGAATGCCTGGATGGAAAAAAATATCTTACCTTTCTGCAACAGGTGCTGCCGGAAATGATGACACATGTTCCCCCTCGTATCCGGCGAGTAATGTGGTTCCAGCAGGATGGAGCACCAGCTCATTTTGCGCCAGAGGTGCGAAATTATCCAAACGCAACCTTTCCAAATCAATGGATTGGGCGAGGTGATCCTGTCTCTTGACCAGCGCGATCGCCCGATCTTTCATGCCTGGATTTCTTTTTGTGGGGACACCTGAAGAGTCTTATGTATGAGACTCCTATCGAATCTGCAGAAGAACTCGTCGCCAGACTTTCGGCAGCTGCAGGAGAGGTGCGCGATACTCCTGGCGTGTTTCAGAGGGTTCGTGAATCCTTTCTTCGCCGTTGTACCGCATGCATCGCCTCTAATGGTCAGTGTTTCGAACAGCTATTGTAATCATTTCAAATTAAACTTTTTTTTATAACGTAAATGTTCTTTGTTTCCTTTTTTGTCTCTTAAAACGACATCTGTTTCAGCGCCCTCTATCACCTTCGGGTTAAAATTACGAGTATGATTTCTTTGATGAATGTTGCTTGTTTTGATGTTGTACTATCGCCTCTTAAAGTTTGATTTATCATTTTTTATTTTGATCATTACATACGAGAATTTCAATCCCCCCCCCTGAACGCGGTTACATTTGCGCCACTTAACCGCTCCCGATGGTTTCAATTTTGCGCTCAAAATTCAAGTTAAAATCTGAACTTTTGTAAACATTTAACAAAATAAAAAAAAATACTGGTAAAAGGTAGTTGTTCGGTACTCCAAAGTCTAGAGTGCCCTCTAACGGCATTTCTTAAACTTTGTCTTTAAAACTTTTTTAAAGAAAATACTAATTTAAAGAATGATTTTAGTGAAAACCGCAAATGAATCGATCCATTTTTCCGTTTTTTATCATCATTTGAAATTTAGGACCCTAAACTTTGACGGCGCCTTTCTCCTTCGGAAGAGGTTTGGGACACTTGGTTTCCTATTTACTATTACTTGTTTTGATGTGTTCTATCACTCCTTAAAGTTACTCCCATCATTTATGAAACAACCTGTATTTCAAATCACGCTACCTTTATTGAATCAAACGTCACAGCGCAAGTGATCTGTTTAATTTAATCTAATCTAATCTACCTTAGGTTCTTAAATCTTAATCCTCTAATTTATTATAGTAGCAAACTCCTTCCTTAACTCACGTTGTGATAATGAAATAAACCTCCCTTACCAATCACCGCAACAGTTCCCTTGCTCTTTCTATCTTACATTTACAAAACCTTTTTAACTTTACATAGTCAAACTAATTTACATATCAAGGTTTCTTCTTGAGGGATGGCTGTGACGCGAAAGCTAGCCCCAAAGTTTCCCCAAGAGGATTATTCAGAAGGTCCTATATAGATCTGTCACACATTATATGCCTGTCGTTAGTCATAGCCTTGAGTACCATGCAGGTGACAGAATGTTTTGGCTCTTTTCCCACTCCAATTTTGAGAGAGAATACCATGGGGGGTCAGGGACCTCCCACCACTCTTCACTTTCCACCAACCTCACGAGAGGAACGGGGGTCGCTAACCACTATACTTACGGGAGGCAACTAAGCTTAAATAAATTGAGTAGAAAATAGTTCATAAGAATTAGAAAATTTTTCATCTTTTGGTGATCTAAGAAATAAAGTCCTATCCCAAGGGTTGACTTTTTCATTTGATAGTCCTTCGAAATCTGTTGCCTACTACTGTGACGCGATATTAATTAATTATTTACATAATCTGAGCATCAAGCGTTAAGACAAAATCAATTCAGATATGCTATTCTACAATTTAATCTTTTCAGAGCTAGAGGATATTGAGCCTTGTTTGGACAAACATTTTCTGTTGAAGTTCTTAAGGGTGGAGTCCTTTGACTCTTCGAGGGCCTTCGAACGAATCAAGAGGTACTACGGAATGCAGGAAGACGTCATTAAGATATTCTGTGGTAACTCCATCTCCATCCCCGCGGTGCGGAGCTCGGAATATTTCTGGGCGTTGCCCTATCGGAATGAAAACAATTCAGCTGTGGCTGTAGCCAGGATGGGTAAGAAAGGAATAATTTATTTACCCTTTTAAAATTTTTATTAAATGGTTAGTAATTAGTTATCTAATAACACATTCTTTGTGATTTCTTTTTCAAACCCCCAAAAAATCTTTCACTGATTTACATTCGTTGTTATTATTATTATTATTTGATTGGATAATAAACTGGTTAATAGGGCAGATTTTCATTTAAAATCGAATAATTTCTAATTATATAAAAAAATGGTGAAATTGTCGAATCGGCCACTATTCCACCAAATTATGAAAAATGGCTCATTTGGCGCGTTTTTGTGTGTTGTGTTTTGGAGTAGCAACCCTACTACAATACGATCCGACTTCTCCTTCACTGATACAAAAATCAAAAGGGTTACCAGATTTGGCGCTTTTATCGATTTTGCGAGAAATCACTTGGCGGGATAAGTGGCCGATTCGACAATTCGACCAAAAAACTATATATACGAGGCAGGATTCAAAAGGTCTTGGACTGAGCCTATAACGTGATACACATTTATTTTACTTATTTATCAAATACCCGATCATTGACCATCAGGTCATTAGACAACGAGTGTCCGATATTTTTTTACAATATAGTCCAAACTCTTAAGTGCAGAGCACACGTCAAGACGAGCAGCGTCCATGACTTGTCCAGAAGCACACAAAACGCAAAAAAGGGAGTCAGTCAGTTTAAAATGGAACAAATGAGCGCAAAGGTAGTCGTGTACAGTCAACAATCTAAACTCAGCCACAGCAGCAGAACGAGGAGAGTCCGAGACACAGTTAGGTTTTAATAGCACTCTCCATGATTTATTTTTGGCAGCATCTCGAAGGCATTTTTTATAAATCCTAATAATTTTGAGTTTTACTGAGGGAAGAGGAAGGTCTCTAGCAGATCTTTGGAGAATATTCGTGCCTCTTTTTGCTAAAAGGTCTGCCATTTCATTTCCCCAAAGGCTACAATGGGAAGGCACCCACTGGAAGACAACTTTTGTTGGAATTCTGCTCAGCAGCTCCCTGCAACTCTGGACTCGGGAACTTTCTTTGTCTTGATTACTTGCCAAGGCCTGAAGAGCAGAACTTAAGTTAGCAGGCCTCCTCGTGGTGCAACCTGGATAACGCTAAATCTGCTATAGCGACTGCCGCTCTATAACGTGATGTAAAACTTTTGACAATAAAGTTCGGTGAATAGTCTTGCAACATTAACGTAGATGGAATATTAACGAAAGTTACCTTACTGTCCTTCGAAATAATCACCTCCCCATGCACCGCTGACATCTGCTCTATACATGTCTGAAAAACTTTGCAAGATGTCTTCTTTTGAGATGGAGTTCAAAGGCCTCTTAACGTTTCGTTGGATGTCAGAAATAGCGTTAAATCTCTTTCCTTTTGAAGATAATTTGAATCGTAGGAATAGGAAGAAGTCTGGAGGATTGAGATCTGGCGAGAATAGTGGATGTTCAATTTGAACCACTCCCTTTTTTGCCAGGAACTGTTTAATGATATTGGCTGTATGAGGGTGAGCATTGTCGGGAACAAAAAACCATGAACTTTGTTCTGCGTACTGGGGTCGCACCCTGCGTACATATTTTATGAAACGGGTCAAAATTTCAATGTACCTTGCAGCATTCATCGTCCAGCTATCATGGTCACAGTTAATCGACGATCTTTCGTGTTTAATTTACTCACTTTCTCAATGTTTTCGTCGCTAACGGAGGTCGCCAGGTCTTTCGCTATGGGGGTTGTCAGAAACACTTTCCCGGCCTTCTAGAAAACGGGTGAACCACTCGTACACACGCTTCATGGACAGTGCTTGATCTTCATAAACACGTACCAGCATCGAATACATGTCTGTCGGTGTCTTGGCAAGCTTAAAATAAAACTTTAAATTGATCTTTTGTTCGTTCACTTTCTTGTTCTCAGTTAAGAACCAATAAACTAAATAAGCATTTTGTAAAACAAGGCTTACACCGAACACAAACAACGCTCAACTGAACAACGATGGGAACAAATGGTCAACACCTGTTTCTATGCATGTGCAGCGTTTCGTTTCGCCAGTGTTGCCTGATCATCCGTTCTGATTTTATTCACCGAACTTTATTGTCATAGGTTGTATTTTGTAGTAGAGCGATTAACGTTAATGTGTTACTGTGTTCATCCCCTTTTGTAAAAAAAATTATCCTAAATCATGTGGTCGGTGGCTCGTCATGGCGTCGTATTTTGTAAGTGAATCAATTTAGTAACCGGTGACTGAATGAAATTGCGTTTTATGAGCAGAGAATCAATATCAAATTATATGTTCGCTTGGGAAAGAGTGCTACGGAGACTTACAAAAAGTTGAAGCATGTGTAAGGTAGTGATACACTGTCACGAACTCAAGATTTGGGTGCCATCGAAGTTTCAGAGAAGGTAGGGAAAATGTCGAAGACGACAAACGCCCTAGACATCTGCAGACTTTCCGCCCCACTGAAAACATCGACAAGGTTTTCTGTGGTGATCCATTGGGATATCCTCAGTTACATATCAACGGATACACATCGTTCTTTGCATGTTAAACGAAGATCAAAAGGTGATTCGAATGGAAATGGTGGGACTCTTAATCTCGCTTGTTGACAGAAAGTCTTCCCTCCTTGGCAAAATTTTTACTGGAAACGAGAAATTGTGATTTTATGCGGTCCTCATTCTCCTAGAGAGCATCGTCAACATGGAAATCACCATAATCCCACGCAAGCAGAAATTCCCCCAAGATCTTTCTAAAGGGAAGGTCACGCCAGAAATGTTCTTCGACATTCAGAGAATTGTACAACCGGAATTAATCCCTGAAGGACACACCGTGAACAAAGAACTCTATGTAGACATCCTGCGCCGATTGCGTATGTTGATCCGAAAGAAGAGACCAAAATTGTGAACTGAGCAGTCTTGGACGATTTTATACAGTCGGTCGAATAAATAGTTGAGCACCGTGACCCTTTCAAAAAATGATTGAAAATGGAAAACGACCCTTTTTGAGTATCCCCTCAAAGCGTCTTGAACTTCTCTTCAATATCCATATCGAAACTTTTTTCAAATTCCTCCGAAAAATATTTTTGATGGAGGCGAGAAAATTTTTCAGCCCATCCCAGACGAATGATTTAAAACGGGGGGTAATCCACAAATGAAATGGAGACATGTCAGGGGCGATACACAAATGAAATGGAGACATGTCAAGCTTGGTGAAAGCAGCAACCCATGAAATGTAGACAATGCAACGTTGGTATGTCGAGAAAAGACAGAATCATTCCAATATGGGTGTGTATCTTGTTAGAAAATTGGGGACGACCCATCTCACGACTTTATAATCTTGGCGTGTCTAGGAAACACGGAGGTCTCAACTGGCAGCCAGCAGGCAAGTCCGATTTTTTTGTGTCAAGTTTTTAAAAAGACGCATTCCAATCTTGGTGGATAATGTGGCCCGAAAAAAGGGGACCCAGTCGACATGCGACTCGGTCCCCCAATTTTCGGATTTTTGAAGATTTTGGCTAAAAACATTTACCGATAAGACTTGCAGAATCTGCGAATTTCCAACATTACGCCAAATTTTGAAAGTCTTAACGAAAAACATTTAGCATTTACCTGTTGCCATGGAAATTCTTTTTCCGTCAAAACTGCCAGATTTGAAATATTCAATACCAACCCAAACCTGACAGTTTTAACCAAAAATAAAATTTCTAAACTCTTGACTGCATTCAGAAGCACTCTGATTTCTGGCTGCTAGCTGCTCGCCTTTTATATATTCTAGTGGGGTCACGTGAAACGATTCCTATTGGTTGACGCTTTACAACCTTGACACTAATCTTTAACGTATCTTTGTGCATCTTTTTAACACAAGTTTTAAAAGAGAAGCCCTCCAACGTTGGCACCTTCCTTAACCCAAAAAAAGGGGGACCGAGTCGACTCTTGTGTCGACTCGGTCCCCCTTTTTCTGGGCCCATGGGCATTTTTACAGTTCAATATTTACAGTCCAATATTTACAGTTCCATGTTTCAATTTTTCTCACTTACTCTACCAGATCAGCCATCTGTCTGTTGCATTCGGCGTGCAGCTTTTTAAAGTTTTGCAGGTATCTGGCAAAACGGTATGACTTTACCATAGTGCACTCGGAAATGTCAGAATATTCATGCACCTCATCGTGCAGGTGATCTGGTAGAGCACGATCGTTCAAGTCCTGAAACTTTGGCAAAGTTTCCAAATTTATAGTAAAGAGCCCCAGCTGCTCAAAAATTTTACGCTGGTCCGACCCTTTGACAACGATGAGTCCCTGATTTCCTTGCGCCAGGTGGCAAAATTTGCCCCTGACGCAAAAGGACAGGTATTCCAGTGGCACAGATCCAGGGATGTGGCTCTTCAAACTGAGGCGCTCGTTAATAAAACGGTTGGCCCGACAGTCTTTCGAGGTGGTAATTAGGTTGCAGTGATCCACCGTAATACAAATTACTTCTGGGTCCTTTCCATCCTCCGGAATCGTGGCAATGGACAATTCGATTGGTACAGGCTTGCCTCCATGATGAAATACATTAGCATGGGCGAAGAAGGCTAGTTGAGACATGTTGCTTTGAGAGAACTCTGAGAGAGAATGTCTCTGTCTGCTGATGTCTCGCCTTTTATACTCTTTAGAGTCACGTGAATTGATCCTTATTGGCTGATACTCTCCAATCTATTGGCTGATACTCTCCAACATTGAAACACTATCCATATCATGAGGCATCTATTGGATTACTGATCCAACATTGAAACACTATCCATATCATGAGGCATCTATTGGATTACTGATCCAACATTGAAACACTATCCATATCATGAGATATCTATTGGGTGATTCTATCCAACAGGACCATGCAAAAACTACACTCGCCATCAGGCACCTTTCGATTGATTCTATCCATCCTTGGTAGAAATCTTGTGGCCTCTTTTTAGTACAAGTTTTTAAAAGAGATGCTCTCCAACGTTGGCACCTTCCTTAACCCAAAAAAAGGGGGACCGAGTCGACACAAAAGTCGACTCGGCCCCCTTTTTTTGGGCTCCATGAGCAATTTTTTTTTACTCTACCAATGCTGAAACTTTGGAGCTCCATTCCGCCTGCAGCTTGTTGAACTGCTGCAGGTATTTTGCAAATTGAAACGATTTCAGCATGGTGCAATGAGACACGTCCCCTTCTTCGTGGAGGTCATCATGCATGGGGTTGGGAAAGGTTCCATCACACAGGGTGTTGAATTTGGGCAGCATCTCCAGAGCCATGGTGGAGAGTCCCAACTCTTTGAATGTTTTTTGCTGCTTTGGGCTTTTGACTACGATGAGGCCTTTCCTACCTTGGGACAGCTGGTCAAACATGCCCCTCACGCAATAGCGCAACCATTGCGCCGGCACACTCTTGGGCAGCGGGCGCACCAGACGAAGACGGGCGTTTTTGCAGGCATTGGAACGCATGTCTTTGGGCGTGGAGGTCAGGTCCTCGTGGTTCACCGTAATGCAGAGCACTTCGGGATCACTGCCATCCCTGGGAATGGTGGCAATCGATAGCTCTATGGGCACTGGTTTGCCCAGGTGGTGCAACACGCTGGCATGGGCAAAATAGGTGGGTTGATTCGACATGTTGCTGAGAGAGAATGATTCTGCTGGCTAGAGGCTGGCGTTATATATGCTCGAGGAGCGTGACGTCAACTGGCATTCCATGTGCCAAGGCCTTTTGATGCGAGCGCTCCACGTGTTTTTCCAAAGCCCGTTTCCAAGGTTGGGGCATCAGTAGACGCCAAGGGAGGTGTTTATCTCGATGCATTTCCCAATCATCCAACCACGTTAATAATGTCACGTACACATCCACCAAACGCGTGCATTGCGTGAGATTCAACGCGTACGCCTCCTTATTGTGGGGTTGATACGCCTCCCAAACTCGGCGAGACGGGGGACGACCCAATTGAAAAAATCTCAACTCGACTCCTGGATCCCACGTCAAATCCAAATGACTCGTAAACACGACCACTGTTTTTCCAAACGACCGAGGAACGTGCACACCAAAATTGGGCTCAAATAGGATGGTGTAAGGATAGTCTTGCTCAAAATATGTGACTCGATCCGGCCACCGACCCAGATTTCCAAAAACAATCGTAGTGCGAGAACGACACTGGTCCAATAAATTTTGTACCGAAACCATTTTTTCTTACATCCTCTTGTGTAATGTGTCAAGGTTGGTATTTTTTTGGACAAAAAAATCAGACTTGTTTCCATAAAACATTTTCTTTATTTACAAAAAATATTTACAAAACAATCATTATTTACAATATATATACACAACTGCCAAGATTTATTTGCAACACAAATTTAGAGGTTCTGTCACTTTAAACCCAACAGTGTGTCTTTTCATAGGGTATGTTCTGGGCATTGTCAAATCCAGCGGGGCTTCCTGCTGCTCCATGACCAACTCCGCTTCAAAACGATCCAAAAACGATATAATGTCATTATTTGGATCAAAGAGGGAAGGCACCGTATGAATCAGCTGGGGTTCTTGTGCATGGGCTGGGGGGGCTTCCATCACTTGTTCAGGCACCAAGCAGTCTCCAAATACATTTGACATTAAATGATCAAACGAAGTCTCCACAGGGGGATATGGAAACTGGATCTGCTGAGGTGGTTGAGCATTAGGTGGATCTGGAAATTGGATCTGCTGAGGTGATTCTAGAAATTGGACAGGTGGATCTGGAAATTGAATCTGCTGAGGTGGTTGAGCAACAGGTGGATCTGGAAAATGAATCTGCTGAGGTGGTTGAGCAACAGGAGGATCTGGAAAAAGAATCTGATGAGGTGGTTGAGCAACAGGAGGATCTGGAAAAAGAATCTGTTGAGGTGGATGAGCAACAGGGATCTGGAAAATGAATCTGCTGAGGTGGTTGAGCAACAGGAGGATCTGGAAAATGAATCTGCTGAGGTGGTTGAGCAACAGGTGGATATGGAAAATGAATCTGCTGAGGTGGTTGAGCAACAGGTGGATATGGAAAATGAATCTGCTGAGGTGGTTGAGCAACAGGTGGATATGGAAAATGAATCTGCTGAGGTGGTTGAGCAACAGGTGAATCTGACAAACGAATCTTTTGAGGTGGTTGAGACACAGGCGAATCTGACAAACGAATCTTTTGAGGTGGTTGAGACACAGGCGAATCTGACAAACGAATCTTTTGAGGTGGAATGGATACGGGTTGAGGAGCAGCCAAGGCAGGTCTGGCAATCATTACAGGGGGTCGCACGACCGGTGTAACGAGTGTTTTGTGGGATTTTTTTGGAATCCTAAAATGTTTCTTGGAGGGAGGATACACCTCTTCCTCCAAAGGTTGCTTGCTCGTCTCACCATGAGCCGGGGTCGGAGGAGGCAGTTTGTAGGCTTTTTGGTCATATCGCTTCACCTTTCGGAAATCCCCCAAGTTGAATCCGCTCTGAACGAGTTGAGGAAGAATGGTTTCGGGAATAATGTCCATCCCAAATACGGTCTTTTGCACTGTGAGTAAAATATAATGAGTTCCTGCCGGGATGGGATACGCCGTATGGGGCTCCAACACTTTGCGATGATAGAGCATTTGGTCAAATGGCTCAAAACTCCTCCTATACAGATTGAGTTTGCTTTGATGCTTTAAACTGGAGGAGGGCAGTTCGTACATTAGCATAGGCACATGGGTTGTTTGGATCAAATGAATCTCTCCCGGTTTCACGGTGCGAAAGCCAAAGGTAAATCCAGTTTTTACGATAAACATGTTTTGGTGCATGAATCCCATCCGTTTGTCCGTATTCTTCAGCGGTCGATCGGGATTTCTCATTAAGCCTTGCGACACCTTATCCCACGTCATCTCATCGGGTTCAAAGGGATTTTGGATCCTCGCCGCCAACACGGCCCGCTTGAAATTGTCCATATACGATCGTCTGCAATGCCAACTATCGTTACAAAACATGACAAACACACGTTTCGTGGCCATCTCCTGATACAGGATGAATGCTTTGACGAGGCCCTGTCGAGCTGCATATTCCAACGTCTCGGTTTTCTCAGGTAAGGTCACTGGCACCACGGTGGTGGATAGGTGCTCTGGGAAGGCATCGATTGCGTCCATGCTGCTGGCGAGTCGAGAGACGACTGATTTGAAGCGTCCCAACGAGCTCTCCTTTTATACGTTTCAGACAGGATGTGGGCGGAGCTTGCAGTCACCAATCTTGCTCACGAATGAAAAATGGGATTGATGGGTTGATGCAAGATGGCGCACATGCCTTGCACGGCTACCCAACGATGACAATGTATTTCGTTACAAAAGGGACATTCCCCCCTGTTTCGTTCGTTGGCATTTAACAGCATCACAGGGATCGTTTTGAACGGACTGGCTGAGCTCCAACTCGCTTGAATTTCTTTAAATTTGAGCTTGGATTGATGATCCGTCACACAAATGGTACCGACATTGAGGTAATGTAAATATTTAAATAGTTCGTTGGGACATTGCCGATCCAAGGCATACGAGACGACACCGTTGGTGAGCGTGAATCCCTCATCTCGGAGACACAACACGGCCAAACCTTGGCTGTGAAAAAACACTTGAGCCGACACTTGAGACGTGGGAATCAATCGATGGGCATACGGGGGTCGCCTGGGTCTAAAATCAGGTCTACGATAGGGTGGTCTGAAATCGGGTCTGCGATGCAACCTAGGATCTCGGGGCCCATTCTCGTTTCGTCGAGGAGAAGGTCGAGCATCTCGTTGAATGATGGAAGCTACCTTTCTCACAGGTGAATCTGCCCGTCGCTTTGGTGAATTTGACCTTTGCCTTGGGGAATCCATCTTTCGCTTTGAGGAATCCATCTTTTTTGCAGGTGAATTGACCTTTGCTTTGGTGAATCCATCTTATGCACAGGTGAAGCTACCTTCCGAATAGGTGTAGATATCTTGTGCACAGGTGAAGGAACAATGGGTTCAGGTGCAATAGGTGATTCCACGGGATCAGAGGATTCTTGAAATTCCATTCGTTGTCGAGACTCAATGGATTGTTCAGGTACCATAGGTGGTTCAGGTAAAGATTCATAAATCATGGAATCCTCTTGAAATGGCTCATGGGATGGAGAAGCCACTGGAGTGGGTGGTAAAGGTGAAACAGGTGCTGGTAAATTGAACATGTCAATCAAATCATCATACTCTGGAGAAGAATCCATTGTGAACGATTGAGTAGGATGAGACGCGTGCAGTATTTGTACTCGTCTCTCAAAAAATATTGAAAGCTTTAATAATTTAAAAAAAAAAAAATTTTTTTTTTTTTTTTTTTAGTTGCAAAGGTTTGCAAGTGAACTCGAAAGTTGAGAGACGGCTGAAGGAGGTCGAAGGAACCTTTTTACTCTATTGTTCCAACGCCATGTATTGGAAGAGATTCTGTCCACTCTTTTTCTCTGCCACAACTTTGTCAATATTTTATTTTCAACTGACATATTTTGCAATTTAGCGTTCAACTCCTTTTCTTTTGCTTTCAACACGTCATTTTCCTCTTTCAACAAGTCTCTTTCCCTCTGAATCAAGTCTCTTTCCCTTTCAATTAGGTCGTTTCTCGCTTTCATCTCGTTGAGAATTTGATCGTTTTTCACTTTCATCTCGTTGAGAATTTGATCGTTTTTCACTTTCATCTCGTTGAGCTTGGACCTTAATATCACCTTGTGGTCCATGGCGCATGCTTGTTTTGTTTTCTTGACTTCATTCATCATATTTTGTTGTTTACGAGACAACACGTACATTTCATCTCTAATTCGTTGAAATGAACACTCGGCTCCATAGTTTCCCTCCTTTACATGCAATTTTTTGTTACCGTATAGATTCAAATACAGAGGTGTCAATTCCTCCGTTTCCTCGTAACGCGGATGCAAGGGAATCACACAATTTAAACACTTCCAGCCCGTCACATGGATGGGTACACTCCATTTCAAATGACCCCACGCGTCCGGTACATGCTTGGCTACCTTTTCCCAATTCGACACATTTTTACTGCCCACCTGCTCCCACAGTAATTTTTCTATTCCACCTGGAAATAGAGTACAGAGAAAAGCAATACTGTGCGGGTGTAAGGGTCGATTGATGTGAAAATGCGATCCATTCTGCAGATTGTTTAATTGTTCAGGAATCTCACCCTTGTCACACGACGATTTGGGTTGACTCACGTAGACGATGGTTCGCACCAGATGAAAGGCATTTTTAATCTTGACGCATTTTTTGGCATGACCGCTCTTGGGAAAATCATAACGAACTTTTCCTTTCCAGACGTCTTCAAACGCACTCTCTTGTTCACACGCTACAATCATGTGTCGATGCTGTAGGGTACCCCCACCATCACACAGACACCAAAAGGGTAATAGGACACATTGATCTTGAATCTTTTCCATTTCCCGGCGAAACGTATCAAATACATCCTGTTTTACCATAATGTGAAACCACACCCAATCTTGCCTCAAATAACGCTGAATCATTCCCCACACATCTTTTCCTATCCCCTCTTCCCACATGTCGGGTTTTTCAAGCAACGCATCATAAAACCCACCATATTCGCTCAATCTATCTTTGGTACGACCCTGCATTTCCCGAGGCATGGGTTGAAAGTGTCTACATTCACACACTTTCTCCCCCTCTCCTCTTCCATAATCCCCTCTTCCACCTTGGCCTCGTCTACGAAACGTTGCAAACACGACGTGAGATGATTCATCTTTTCAGGACGATTCTTTTGTCCATGAGGCCATTGTTTTCTTCCGAAACAAAACATGCATTGCTTCCGACCGTCCACCTTATGTGTTTGGGACGCATGTTTTTTATAAAAGTGACGCACGGTCATTTGCTCCAGACATTTGGAACACTCTACCAGCGTGCCAGAGCATCTATTGAGATGTCTGTAAAATGAAGTAGAGGATTTGAACATGTGTCCACGGTCACAAGAAGACGATTGTGTAATAAGCAAGCATTAACCTTATTTATCGGGGATCTGTTCTCGTTTCCTAACCCCCCCCTTTGAGTTTCCTTCTTTCAATTTCCCAGTTTAAATTTCCCTCTTGGAGTTTTTCCGTTTGAGCGATGCCCTTGGAAGGAGACGTGGGGCCTCAGACATGTCCCCCGTTGGATGGGATTCATTGGATAGAACTCCCGTGTTTGGCTTCCCTTCCATGATTCGTTCTTTGTACCCCCATTCAACTGTTTCTTCCACATTCTTACTACACGGTTCCATATTGTTTCCCATCTCGAGTTTTTTACCTGAACAAGCACTCCACAGGACCCTTTACAGGCCTCTTTACCTGTTTGAAACATTCTTACAACACGGTTCCATTTCATTTACCCTCTCGAGTTTTTTTTACCTGAAAAGCACTCCACAGGACCTTTTACAGGCCTCTTTACCTGTTTGAAACATTCTTACAACACGGTTCCATTTTATTTGCCCTCTCGAGTTTTTTTTACCTGAAAAGCACTCCACAGGACCTTTTACAGGCCTCTTTACCTGTTTGAAACATTCTTACAACAAGGTTCCATTTGTTTCCCATTACGAGTTTTTTTACCTGAAAAGCACTCCACAGGACCTTTTACAGGCCTCTTTACCTGTTTGAAACAGGCCCAAAAAACAGGCCCATTTCCGCAAGTAGCAGTATAATAAGGAACCTTTTGTTTCCTAGTTCATAATGTATCAAATAATAAGGTGAGTGAAAGGATGAAAATGAAAAGAAGAAATGAATCAAAAATAAAAATAATTTAATAAAATACAGGTAAAATGAATAAAATACAGGTAAAATGAATAAAATACAGGTGAAATGAATGTTTCTTGCAAAACATAAAAAATCATTTCAATGGCAGATGGACAAATGATTCTCTCAACAGTTCCACATCAAACCTTCCAACGTTGGTGAGAGGAGGGACCCAAAAAAATGGAAAGGACGTGCTGAGCACATCCTTTCCATTTTTTTGGGTTTGACATTCAAAGTTCAAACAGTCTGCCTACACAGGGGGCAGGTGGGACTCTGGGTCCGCTCCAAACATGCTTTGTGAAACGTGTGTCTACATTCGGTCGTGAGGGGAAAATGCATGGGCTCCAGGCAAATGGGACATTTTTCAGGCACGCCAAACACGGAATCTGGAAAGGGAGCACTGTACAAAAGTTGCAGAGCCGTGTGACCCAGCGTCACCCATTGTTCCAAATCCTGAGAGCCCCCATACGACCAGGCCACGCTCGCCTTTCGGTACAGATCAGGTTTCATGCATTCTGTCCAAATGCCCCGAATGTAGGCGCCGTGACCCCTTTCAGCCATCTTGTGGAGCACAAGGTCCTTGGATTTGAAAGGTTCGGCGGCAAAGAGAAAGGCGAGAGAGCGCAATTTTCCAGATTCCCCCGAAGGACAGAGAACGTTGCACAAGGCATCGAGGTCGTGGAGATGGCGTTGAAAGTCCTGCACCGTCAACACCTCTGGAATGGGTAAAGCATTCAGACGATTCCGGAATTCTTTTAAAAAGGCAGCAAATTCCCCGAAATCGGGGGATGAATACTTGACCAGGCAGTGTGCAAACGCTAAATCGTCTCGCATCGTGAGGAATGAATGAGCTCTCTCGCCTCGAGTGCCTCGCTTTTATAGCAGGGAGAAGGCTTCTGATTGGTCGATGCAACTGATGTGAAATTTCAAGGATGGTAGGATTTAAAAAGGATTCATGAGTAACACTTTTAATTCAACCTTGGCTTGAAAAGAGACTTGAGCTGCTAGCCAAAATTATTTTTTGAGAGGTTAATGGTAGTATTCAATAGGTTCACCTTGGCTGGAAAAGAGACTTGTTCTGCTAGCAAAAGTATTATTTTTGAGAGAGGGTAGCGTCATTTTTTGCAAGTGTTTCATTCCATAGGTTCCAACCTTGGCATATTTATTGACCCAAAAAAATGGGAGAATGATTACTGGTCCCGAGCTATGCTCCTTTCCAGCAATCATTCTCCCATTTTTCTGGGGCTCAACACAATGTCTACCTTTAAAGGTCGGGTTCTCGCAATGGATTGGGTGCCCTGCAGAGAGGACAGGTGTTTTGCACGTCCAGATGTTGTAACAAGCACCGCATGTGGAACAGGTGCCCACAATGCGTTCTTTCTGGCCAGTGCATGGGACTCAGACAGATGGCACATGAATCTGGTACTCGGAACACGCTCTCGGGCCATTTCAATCCATAGCACCCATCCAACACTGCTTGAGCCAAGTGTGTCCAGGCGGTCAGGTGTTGGGGACCGTGTCTCCTCCACGCCATGTAGGCCAAGTGATATAGTTTTGGTTTCGCCAAACTAGTCCAAAGGGCTTGTAGAAAGGCCCCTTTTCCTTTGGCAGCCTCCTCCTCCAAGTAATCACTGTGCAGGTGGGCCGGTTCTGCATACACAACACATTCAAAGGTGGGCAGGTCACGGGGCTCGTAATCGGGCAACACCTTTTGCAGCAGTTCAGCAACTTTCACATCGTGATGGACTCGACCGTTATGATGTCAGAGGGCAT
>BMAO01019981.1:0-136957 GCA_019973975.1 Trichonephila clavata | reverse complement strand
AAAATTGCCTAGACCACTTGGCTACCGCGGCCACGATATATTGGAGAGATGAAAAGGAATAAATAAGTAAAACGTTCTCAGAAAGTAGATTCTTTACAAACACTGTCAAGGTCGTTTCATTGTATTCGAAAGCTTTCGGAATAATTTGATGGGTAGAATAATTTTATGATAGCACAGAAAATATCATGCTAAGGAAAGACGTATATATACGTCCAGGGCAATAAATGCTTTGTCTGAGGGAGATTTTATATACGTCGGTGGCACTTAGGAGATGAAAGTCGTATTTTAGTCTCATGGTGTCAAAAGTATAATATTATCGAATTCAATACATTGTTAATGTAGTGAGGGGGGGGGGGGTCGATGAAAATTATGATGGAATGTTGGGCCACAAATAATGAAAGTTTGAGAAGCACTGAACTATTCTATAATTTTTATAAATAATTAACACAGTGAGAGACACTCAGGATTCCTTTTTTATATCAACCTGTTCCTTGTAGTGTGAATCACAGCTGTTATTTCTTTTACGGTTTTCTGTGCTATCATAAAATTATTCTACCCATCAAATTATTCCGAAAGCTTTCGAATACAATGAAACGACTTTGACAATGTTTGCAAAGAATCTACTTTCTGAGAACGTTTTACTTATTTATTCCTTTTATTTTCTTTACGGTAACAACTTAAAGAAATCGTGTTTTTGAAAAAGCGTATATAAGAATAATTGTTTTGATATTTACTGCCACATTTGAATTACAAAATGGCAATAAAATTTTTTTAAGAATATTATTACAAGGAAAAACAATATTTAAAGTCAATTTTTTTAGCAAAATATATAGAAATAATGGAATATTTCGAAAACACTCTCTTACAACGATCGAACTAGAATTTCTGAAATATTTTAATTTTGAATTGAGTTAATTCATATTTTAATACACATCAGAGTAGAGAAATTTTTACAAAAAACACCCGCTGTTATTTCAATTGATCATAACTCTAAAACTAATGTGACTTTTTCAAAATTTTAGTTCTGTCTTTGTAGATATGACTTAGCTATATGTAAGTAATATATTATTATTATAAAAGACCTTTCAAAAAAATAAATTATTTTGAAAATATGTTATCCTGCTTCATTTTTTTTTCAAACATTTGCATTCAAATAAAAATTTTTTATAATATTCTTAAAACAATATTATTTCATATGTATATTCCACTTTACCTCATACTAATTATAAAAAAATATATATATTCATTCATATGTTATTCCAAATCATGATTCCGCGAATTTTGTCAATGACCTTCAAAATTTTTTTTTTATTTCTAAATTTTGCATAGCGCTTTCTGCATTTTCATTATGGATTTTCAAAAATATTGTTTCTCAAAAAACTAATACATCTATTTCTATTTCTTTACAAAAAAAAAAAAGTGTATATCATAACAAATTAAAGAAGAAAGATTTACTTCTGATAAAAATTGAAGAAATTAGAAAAAAAAAATTGGTGCTACATTATAAAAAAGATATCGTAAGTTTACTCAGCACATTTTTATTCAAACTCTTTTACGTACAATTGTTAATGATGCTAGCACGTTGTAAATTGTTCATCCCCCCCCCCCCAGAATTAATGAATAAAAATAAATCTGAATCTGTGAAAATAAGCGAATTTGAAGAATTTCAAAAAAGAAAGTTTATTAAAAACATTTTACTTCTCAAATGCTTATCTTATAATAAATAAAGGCAGAATAAATTTTATTTTAAAGAGCTGAAATCTATTTCACTGAAAAAAGTGTACTAGATGATAGTTATTTAAAAATAACTGTGCGATTTGTTACAATTCAACTACAAAAATTATTGATAGACTTTACGGAAAACATTATAGAAAAAAAATAGATATTTTCTGTAGTAGTAATTGATTTTAAATATTTAGCTAAGTAGTATTTATGCGTTTATGAAAATTAACGTATTTATGTTGCTTGTAATGCCACCTATATTTTGCGGTATCAGATCGAAGTCCACAAAATCCATCGTGGCAAACAACTA
This sequence comes from Trichonephila clavata, assembly GCA_019973975.1. Classification (NCBI taxonomy): domain Eukaryota; kingdom Metazoa; phylum Arthropoda; class Arachnida; order Araneae; family Nephilidae; genus Trichonephila; species Trichonephila clavata. The sequence goes on along the minus strand of BMAO01019981.1, from coordinate 134,925 downwards.
GAGATTTTCACATGTCGTAGTTTTGAGCTCCAAACAGGTGACGGTACGATTTAGCTAGGTTCCCTCCCTCCCCCTTCAATTTTGTGGGTGTGAGGGAACCACACCTGTCTTCCTCTTACATCAACCCCACGTGCGGACTTGTGACTTAACAACTATTTTGAGTACCCCATGCGCAATGGCACTTTCCACTTACAAACACCCATGCTTTCTCCGGGATTCGAACCCAATCCCAACGATACTGCAGTCAGAGTCACTAACCACTACACCGGATGAGTGCAGCTCAGATTTTTATACTAATTAAACTTTTAATTAAAATTTTAACTGGTTATATAAAAACATGCTCTTTGCTGCACAAATGCATTTATTTTTATCGGTCCCATATCTTTAAAGTAATTTTTTCAAAGCCTAAGAGCTTTATTTAAATTCTTAAACTTTAAAGTAGTATACATTTCATGCTTTTAAAAGTTTAACCTTATTGAGAGCAATAAATTTAAAACAAGACTGAAGACATTATCAGAATTACAATAGTATCTTTTTCAAAACTCAAATGTTGAATCTATGGATATTTCAGAATTAACATAAGACGTTAAAAAATTTTTCTAACAAATAGAGTGCAAGGTCTTGGGTTCACGGATTTAGTTCAAATTTTGTAGGGTGGTAGATTTAGTTTCCATGATGATGAAGATATATGGTTATAAGGGCCACTTCTCAATAATTTTTAGATATTTGCAATTGAAGATGCAATTCAATCGTTAAATTCAGTTCTGTAGCAAACGATTATACGCAATGGGTTTAGCGTAGCAGCGACGGATCAGTGTTCCTCGTCGTTAGCAGCCGGGTTCGAGTCCGTGAAGGATGAATAACTTTTTTTATTTACATATAAAGATACATAATGGAGTTTAAATAAATTGGAAATGAAATGTCTTTAATGACTAGAAATCCTTATAAGAGTTTTATATGTCATTAACATTCGTATAAGTACAGAATAATATTTATTACAAACAATACAATAAAAGCATTTCGCAAGAAGAACAGGAGAAAAGATCTTTAACTGCTAGTTAATCGTGCCTGTAAACAATAAATTGTGAAAGGAAACAATAAGTAAAATATTTATCAGATTAACAGAGTAAGTATAAAAAATATGACTATTTTTTAACCCTCATTGTCCGTACAATGGAGAAATTTATTATAATAGCAAATAAAACATAACTTCGAAAAGCATCTGGCGCATCAATTAGTGCAGTATTACCCATTACGTGAAATCGTTTGCTACAGAACTGAATTTAACGAGTGAATTGCATCTTCAAATACAAATATGTAAAGATTATTGAGACTAGTGGCCCCTATAACCATTCACCTTCATCAACGGGGAAACTAAATCTACCATCCTACAAAATTTGAACTAAATCTATGACCCCAAGACCTTGCACTCTCTTTGTAATTTATTCTAGGGTTTAAAAAAATTAAGTGTTAATTTCCTATTTATTTTATGTTGTGTATGGTTTTGTAATTGTAACGGTTGCATGTTTGTTGATGCATTGGTTTGACTATTATTTTAAATTTCCATTATAGGAATGTGATGAAGATAGAAATTGCATTCTAAGGGGTGCATTTTGATTCAAATGCCTCTTTCTGAAATATATCCATTTCGAACATTTTTGGAAGCATTTTACGAAAAAAGTATTACAATAAATTATACATGATTGTGTATTGTATTCTTTCCTTTTGTCTATAAATTGTCTTGGTGAAATTAATATGAAAATTAATTTTATAATATAAAACATACAATTTTAACTTGTATTATACATTATGTGACACATTAATTGATTGTACGTATTTTTTATTAACTTACTGTGTTCCTTTATTTATAATAGTATCATATTACTTGACATAATTTCTGTTAGGACTGACTACGTTCAGAAACGTGATTTTGCAAAAGCGTATAAAAGAATATTTTCTGATATTTTGTTTCATTTGCATTAGAATATACATATAAAATTGTTTACAGAATGTTACTACAATAAAAAAAATGCTGAAATAAAATTTTTTTGCCAAAAAATGAAGAACTAGTTATGAATTTCAGAAAATTCTCATTTAAAGAAAAATTCTTTTAAATTTGATATTTTGCCAATATTACAGCTAAGACCTTTACAGAAAACAAACCAAAATTTTTGAGATACATAATTTAGGAGTGGATATATATATTGATAAATCAGATTAGAGGAATTTTAACAAAAACACCGGTTGTAATGTCAATAGATCGTAACTCTGAAAGTAACATGAATTTTTTTTAAAGATTTTGTTCAGTCTCTGTAGAGAGTTCTTAGCTATGCACAGGCAAATCATTTTTATTATGAAAGCGTCTTTCATAAAAAAAAAGAATGTTTCGTTTGTAATCACGTAACATACCACTAGACAAAAGTGATCACTCCTGTCCGGAATCTGTTACTGGCTTATTTACATACCATCACACTAGGACTTAGATATCAATGACATATATTTATATAAAGATAAACTAATTAATATTCTCTAGAGAGATGAATCAACACTATTAATCACTAAAACTGAAACATAAAAAAACAACCGAAATTGTAATATAAACCATATATTATACAACATCATGAAATACCCGGCGAAGCGGATAAGCAACTGATAGTGTACCTATAGTTTCAGTATTGCTATTTAACATTAACGTTCAATTACTTAAGTATTAATCGGAAAAGAAATTTGGAACATAGGTATCACCAAAGGGTTGACATTTCTGACGTGCGATAAAAAAATAAGACAAAAGAGCGTGTATCTATTTTTTCTCTTGCAAGGGGAGGACACAACTAAAGAAATTTATTTGGGGACAAGACTTTGTGCAATAGTGGTACTTCTTTAGGGTGTTCAACCCTCAAAGTAATTCCACCGAATGGACAGCCAATTCGGAGAAAATAGCCTTCGAAATTCATGCTTAGCTTTTATACAATTAAGTTTTAATCACTCCCAACGACTCAGCGGCCTGGTTAATAGAGTACCTGTTCACCAAGTGTTTGGCCTTGTTTAGAGTAGCGCGATTGGTTTTATTGTTTTAATTTTAAAATTCATTTAATTATTTTTACAATTAAATAAATTAATTTAAAAAAAGGTCTATTAAATATTAAATGATATTTTAGATAATTATTTTGTTGCGAATTCTAATCACCGACATTGGTGAGCTTGGCTGAAAAGAAAAAAATGCAAACCTTCTGATGTGTCATGGCGCTATCTACCCGTAAATAGAGCAAGCGATGTCGTCAGACTCACTTGACGCAGCAACCAAAGTCATTAGACTCACATGACGCAACAGTAACAACTCACATGCTCGCCATATCTCGTTCGTTCACCTATCCGCGGACTCACTGGTAGGGGAGTACTGTGGCGGTATCTAAATAAGCCAGCAACAGTCTCCATACAGGAGTGATCTTATTGTCTAGTGTAGAGGTTCTCAATCTTTTTTCCTTTCGGGCCTCATACACATGATAGATATTTCAAGTGGGGCACACATGCATGACACGTATTTCACGCAGGCCGCAACATGATAGTAATGGGAAAAAACATACCATAAGACCACCGCAATATTGGACAAAGCAAAATTCATTAAAATATAAACCCACTTTTGGCTTTTATTTGAATACTATATTAACTTTTCTGCCCAAAACACACACAAAATATACTTACTTCTATGCCTTTTTTGCTGAGTTTTGGAATAGTTTCGATTTTCTTTTATCCATTATCAAGCCTTTTGCTTACATTCTAATATAAAAAAGGAAATAATTAGATTTAAATGCTTGTTGATAGAATTTCCCGTTAAAATTTTAGTACATTGTTCACCAATAATTGAATTTCTTAGTGAAATGAACCATTACCGGACCACTCAGAACAGGCCGGTGGGCCACATATGGTCCGCGGGCCACAGGTTGAGTATCACTGGTCTAGTGGTATGTTGCGTGCTTCCGAATCCATAGGTCACGAACTAATCTCAGACACTAGCATTGGGAATGAAATTATACTGAAAAAATATTCTTATACCTGCAACTCTCGTCTCTTGATATAAAAAAGACAGAACTTCTAATTAATATTATCTAATAATCTCTAATATTGAAGTAGAATGATTTTCTGCACTCTCGTAACCCAATAAATAACCAAGTGGAATTCCACAAAACCAAATTTCACAGTGGATCTTTACTCCGTAAAACAAACAAGCGTACCAAATTTCAAGCCTAAGTCTAATAGAGCAAAAACGGAATTTTTACTATCAGTACACCCCGTAACATCGTTGAGAGTCGATTTCCAAAACAACCGTTCTTAGTGGATTTAAATTTAACAAAAGAAACATGTAAACCTAATTTCGTTATTATAGTCCAAAACTTAAATTTTTTCGTCAATATGCGCCGGTAATCCACACTCCCCCTAGGAGTCGATCCATTCTTAGTGGACCTCTATTCAACAAAAGAAACATGCTTAACTAATTTCAAGTATGTAGGTCCAACAATTTCAAAACAGGATTTTTTTTTCTAGAACTTTTCTTGATCCCTCGCAATAACCCTTGAGGGTCGATTTTAGCGAAACTCTTTGTTAGAGGAACTCTATTCTATGAAAGAAACATGGCTATCAATTTTAAAGCAGAGAGACTTAATAGTTTAAAAACCGAATTATTTTATCTATTACGCCCCTTAATCCGTAATACTTGAAAAACTAGCTAATATTGCAGCATTATTTTCAAAATATTTTCAATAATAATATATTTAATTTACTTCAAATAAAACTGATCTTTTCCCCACTTCTTCATTTGATAAACACAGACGATAATATCATTCGAAAAAAAAAAAAAAATGAAACAACAGATAAAAAAAATGAAACTAAATTATTTATTAAGAATCCTTTTATTCTGCCAACGATGAGATAAAGTATTGCTCCTGAATTGAAGCAAATAGGATATTTTACATGCGATGAGAAAAATTGTATATGTCAGTCAAATACTATAATCAGAATTTTTTCGGTGATAAATGTCATTTATTATTTACTCAGGTTTCATCTTCGAAATTAGAGCTTTAAGTAAAACCATCAAAATTTTCCAATAACTTGAATAAAATAGTTATAGAATGGAATGAAAACTGAGTCAATGGTAAAAGCGGTAGAAGTACACTGGTGTCCAAAAGTTAAGCATAAATCGTAAAATGTGCAAAACATGGAGTAAATATTCGTAAAATTATTCAAGTTTCTTCCGGATATTAACTGGGTGAAGAAGAAACATTGGGTTATGCAAAACTTTTCTGTCGACTACGTCCTGCGAGAAAAACCGGTGCATGTCGGAACGCGGAGAAACCGATCCCCACATCATAGGCAGCTCAGACAAGTTTCGTGCAACTGCTGTGTGAAGGAACGTTGTTAACCATCAAACAAGGTAAATGATTGGACAAAAACTCCAATTGGATATGTTTACGAAAGGAGGAATCGTTGGAATGCTGGAATCCTTACGATCACAAAACAAAGTGTCTCGAATTCTGAATGTGGACCAGTCTGTGATCTCAAGACTGTGGCAGAGGTTTCAAAGAACGGAAGATGTTACCTGACAACCAGTATCAGGTCGACCAAGAGTCACAACCCCTCGCAAGACAAATATCTGGTAATAAGTGCGCGACGTCAGAGGGGCCGTACTGCCAGAGTACTGGGTTCTGCACTCACAGTCGCCACAGGGATTCGAATTTCGAGACGAGCTGTTTACAGGAGACTCAATCATACTGGCCTGTGTGCCAGAAGATGAGCAGTTTGCATTCCTCTCACGTCTGTGCATAAAAGCGCTCGTTTGAACTGGAGTTTGAAACATCAACATTGGAGTGTGGGAGAGTGCGCCAATGAGATGTTCAGTGACGAGTCCCGGTCTAGTCTGAGTAGTGATTCTCGGCGGGTAACGATATGGAGAGAACGTGGAACACGTTTTGAACCAAGAAACATAAAAGAAAGACATCATTTTCCATCAAGGGGAGTAATGGTATGGGCAGGCATCATGATGGGGGGCCGCACAGACCTCCATTTCTTTGACACAGGGTCTGTGACTGCTCAAACATACAGAGACGAAGTTTTTGAGCCTTATGTTCGCTTGTTTCGAGGTGCTGTCGGTCCTGACTTCATATTCATGGATGATATGCGCCATGTCAACGAGCGGTGCTAACTGATTACTTCCTTGAAATGGAATACATCCAGCGCATTTCGGGGCCTGCGAACTCCCCTGATTTAAATCCTATCGAGCATGCATGGGATATGCTCGGGAGACAAATTGCTGCCCTTTCGCACCCACCAAGCTCCGTTATAGAACTGAAGAGAGGTCTCCATGAAGCTTGGAACCATTTGAGCCCACAACTCATTCATCATCTCATAGCAAGTATGGTAAATCGCTGTGCAGCGTGCCTGCCTGTCAGAGGTGACCACACGTTAGGTTAAACTGCGGCATCAGTATTTTATTTAAAGTTTTCTTTCATTTTTTTTAAAAGTGTGAACCCTTGCTATGCTCAGTTTTCTTTCAAACTGCTACTTTGGATAATAAAATTAATTATTATCATTCTTTTGATTTGCTTCCTTATTGTATATCCATTTTACAGTCACATATCACGTTTCCCGTCATTCTGTGATTTACAGTTCCTTCTTTATTCACATAATTATCAATTATACTGAACTTTTGGACACCAGTGTATAGTTGAAAATAGAATATCAATAAACTAATACCACATCAAAAGTTGATGTAGAAAGATAAAAAAAGGCGATTAGATAAAAAATTATAAATGACTTTCGAAAATATTACATGAAAATTTTTTGGCTTCTTTAAAGAGGAAATGGTAGAATCAGATTATATTATACTTTAAAGAATTTCAGATTGGTCTTCAAATATGTTATAAATTTCCACTATTTACTTCTATGTAATTTTATTGAAGTAGCCTTAACAATATTTGGTGGTGACCAATCAAATAAATATATATGTACTGATTCGTTGGAGTATTACTCTTATGAAAGTCGTTTCGTTTTAAAATCAATTTTATTTATGTTGGCAAAATTGATAAATTGAAGCAATATCTTACTGAAAAATGATGAAATTTTAACTTAGGAAATAATAAATAATCTTATACTTTCACACAGATAAAGTATATATATGTAAGTATAGTTTACTTAAAATAAAAAAATTCTATATTCCACTTAATATTTATTTTCTCTCCGTGCATATTCGAGAATAAAATTAAACGACTTATACTTTCACACAAGAGATCATCTAAGGTTCGTATTCAGACCAGACCTCATTTCTTCTTAAGGCCACAACCCATACTTTCCCACACTATACTCTCCATTCGAAACCTAAAAAAAATAAAATGAAGATTTGGCAGTTATTGAAATAATATACAAATCCAATCCGGAACAGTTGGCATTGGCTTACCTCGCAGTACATTTGTTGAAAGCTGCCTTAATGAACGAATAAAAAATGGTTTATCGAAAAGCCCTACACGCTCTCTTCCTTCTAATGGTTATATAGATGTTAAATCATTGTAACAAGAAATAGAATCATTTTAGGTTCCAATAACATAAAAATACATTTAATCCAAGAAAGAAGTGAATTACAGAAAGACACGGTGATAAATTCAATTATATTTTCAGTATCACGTTGAATACCTTGAGGTATGGACACCACATTTAGCAACACGACCTTGTAATTAATTGAGTAGATGTCTAATATCATTATCGGATGTCCATTAATCTTGACAAGCCCAATTCGAATCATGTAAAAATAAACTTGGCATACAAATCCGTAAATTTAAAATGGTTCACTTACGATACTATAGAATGGCACGGACTTTTGGTTATCAACTGGTCTCAAATATGCACCACGGTACGGCCAGATTGGGAAAGAGACTGAACTTGTTGGGAGAACTCCTAAGCAACTAAGGCCGTATGCGGACGTGCATTCTTCTGACAATAAATTGCCTTTGAAATATCGTTGAGGAGTGGGGAAGCATACTAGAACTTAGATTATCATTTACATACCTCATGGCTCGTTAATGTCCCACTTATTAACATCAGAATGAAATGACTATCTAAAGGTATGTATTCCGCACCACCCGAAAAGACGATTAAACTGCATTAGGAGATTGCATCTGAAATGCGTCGATCGATAGCGGTTGTGGGATTAAATCGTTTATCAGTTCGCTTCAAGCCCAGTTTCTGAGTGATCATCTGTTCCCAAAATGAAGCGGCTTTCATCAATAAACAATACAGGTCACCAATTTGTGGCATTTCACGTCGCACTAGCTTGGCTCTACAACAGATTGAGTAGCCGATTTTGGTGTTATAGGTAGTACAAATAAAGGGCACTGTAATCCTATGTGTGATTTCTTGAGATATCTAGAGATGGTTCGTGAGCAAACAGGAGACACTTTAAAAAGGGAACTAGTCACTATGGAATCGGTGAGTTTATAGCTTGCTATTCTACAATAGAGTCATCTCTTTAATCGCTCCAGACATGGACATCGTGATTAGGTGTCCACAAAGGTTAGGCAAAAAAAAAAAAATTTCTTTTCATTGACCAAAAAAGTTGCCTATTGCAAAACAAAGTAATAGGAAAGTTAAATAAAAAAAAATTATCTTGTCCATCATGCTTACATTTTTGAAAAGTGAGTAATTTTCGATATTTTTTATCACTTTTTTACAGATATTTAACTTATTGGTGTTGCAATGTTATTTTTCTATATGTGAAGCCTGTACTTGAGGAACGAAAAAAGAAAACAAATATTGTAAACTGTACATTCAAATTTGCAGGAGAAAAATATAGAAAAATCAAGATATTTCTATCTTTAAATTTACATAAAAACTGTTATGTTTCTTTCTGTTGTAATATATTTTTTTATATTGTAATTTTTGCCTTTTCTGAAAGAGCTGAAAAATTTGATTTTATCCATCAAGCTTCTAATGGGAAGAAACTCAGATTTAGCAACATGTCATATCTAAACTGAAGCATTGCAGGAATTTCTAAGGGGCCTAGATCACTGAAAAACAAATCTTATTCTTAATAAATTTTTAAAATAAAGTTAATATCACCTCCGGTAAGTAACTAAATTACGATATGAATAGATATGTTAATTGATAAATATAGTTAAGTATATCTAAAAAAATTTCTCATTATATAATTCGATTTTTTAACAGAATAAGTTAAAAAATGCTGAAAAATTGTCCAGAATCGAGATTTTATTATAATTTGATTGTTAGTTCCAGAGATAAATGAAGAAAAAAACTCGCTAAAGCATTTATATTAGGTAATTAATAAAACATTGCATCAATAATGGGAAAATTCTAGATTAAAATATAATTAACTATGCAAATTAAATTAATTGTTTGATACATTGATGTCAAAATTTAGCTTTTTCTTGAACTTTCTGAATGACTGATTCAAATTTTATTGATCTACTATAAGAATTCTGAAAGTTACTAAGTACGTTCCATGTTATATTTTGATGATTGTATGTTTAAAACTTACATTGAATTTCCTTTTGTTACATAAATTAATAAATTCCTGAAGCACAAGTTTTTCGCTTTGAAAAAACTACAAATTCTTGTACTAGGTTAGAAAAAAAATTGCATTTACCTTTTCTCTCCATATTTAAAAAGTGTTCTTCGAGATTTTGGAGAAAGAATGACCTTCTAACTTCATGCATCCAAAATTCTCTTAATAATTAGATATGCTCATATTTTCATTTTCACAATTTAATTATGTGTGACGCTATACAACACACAAAACTTAGAAATAACATAATTTTTTTACATTTATTTAAGTCAAACACACTATCACGATTTAGAATTTCATTTTTCATTAATGCAAGACAAAACATACATAGGAGAAGCGATTCCGGGCGCATGCGCAAAAAAAAGATGTTGGCCATAGTTAGGGAATTGACATTTCTATATACAACACATATGTATGTGCAACACATGTTCAATTGAATGTACAATTATGCTCTTTGTCATAAGTCAAATACATTGAAAAATTCATATCTTTGAAAAAAATACAAAATATAGTATTACCGGGTCGTGTGTATTATAGTAAAATGACTGAATATCATAAGTTTTGGTTTCAGTAAAAGATTTAGATGTAATTATAATGAATCTATTAACTTCTTACTTTGGATCTTTTATAAAATAATTTTAAAAAAAACAATATGTGTTAGGAAATTGATGAAGTTTAAAAGGATTCATATGGTTACAGAATAGTGAAAATATTCAGTTACTTGGCAATTTAACTAAGAAATACATTTCAAGTATAAAAATCTTTTCAGTTATGGTACACTCTCGATCACCTAAAATAAATGAGAAACACCGGATAATAAACATCTCACCTCTGTACAGGGAGATTCGCTACCAGACCTATAAACTTCCAGGGTGTGTAAGGGGTACGGAGACTATTCGGAATCGCATAGGAATGTTTGGTCGCAAATGCCGTAGTTGTGAGCTATGGTGCAAGGAAGCAGAGAAAAATAAGAGACACAACAAAACATTAAATGGAGACATAGCATTTTACTGAAAGGTTGTGCTACAACAGGTGCTCGAAATTACGACTAAATATCGTTTGTCAAGCCTGACAGCGGCGATGCATGGAATTTTCTTACGTTCTTTATGACTCCTGTCACGTCACGTGAAGCTACAAATATTCGAGCGATGAGATTTTCAATTGAAAGAAAGGATGTCTTATACACCAAACTCTTCATGTGACCTGAACCAGACTCCCGTCAACTTCTGTTCATACTTGCAAAGGTCGTGTAATGTGAAACACTCCTGTTCAAGTAACGTTCCTAGTACAACAACAATGTGGAATGCCCATTATGCTCCATATTCGATCAGCTTGTCGACCAATTCTTCGTCTGAATACGTGTTCATCCCACTACTTTATGAAACGGATCACAAATGACAACTGCCAGCAGGATCTGTTTCCACGAAACCTTCCGTTCAGTGCCATCTACCTCAATACTGCCCGTAGAATCTTCCAGAACGTAGGGAAATTCATGCAGCACCGCTGTCAGACATGTTAAACGGCATTTATACGTAACTTCGAATACCTGCTCTAGTTTAACCTTTCAATGAAATGATATATGTCCCTTCAATGTTTTATTGTGTCTGTTATTTTTTTCCTTGCTTCTTTGCACCATAGCTCGCAACTACGGTATTTGCGAACCGGAGTTCCCTTGTGATTCCGAGTTGTCTCTGTATCCCCTTCACACCCTGCAAGTTTGTCCGTCTGGTAGCAAATCACCCTGTATATATAAAATTTAAAGTGTAGGTATGGTATATATATATTTAAAGTTTAACACTTACTATAAAAAAATCTTAATTTCTTATCCATAATATATACTCTGATGTCATATTAACCAAAAAGAGGAGAGTATATGGGGGGGGTAAAATAATTAGGAATTTACTAAGTTCCACAGTAAGGTAAGAATCAATCCAAAAAGGAAGAAGTGAACCATTTCTGCACATCTTAGTTACTAGTTTTGGAACATTGAACCACAAAATCCCAATAGGTGTGAAAAACACATAGAATCTAAGCAGATACATAAAATTTTAAAACTATTAACCAATGATATTATTATAGGTTTAAGGGTTCTAGCCACTGACAGGGAAGGTAATCTCCGAATTGTTAGCATTTTAAATCATACCAGTGAGCAACTGAATGTAAATGCCCCGATATCAGCGGATAAAGTTCGAAATGAACAGTTTTTATAGCGGTGTCAGAAATGAATTTGTACACAGTTTTCACAAGAAGGCGTCCTTTTTTGGATCTCAGGGCTTGAACAATGATAAGGGTGATTTCTCTCCTTTTGGTGTTTTTTACATAAAAATATGGAGCAAGTACTGAGAACTCATTTATTTTTCGTTCTATTGCTTTTGGAAGGAGACCTCCGGGTTTTAAAAGGGACTGTTACGTCACTTACACATAAGGCAATACCAACTGTTGTCATAATGTCAAGACATCCTCGTTCGTTTTGTCTAATACACAGTTAGTGGAGAAGGTTGTATGCTACTGCTTGTTCAATCCTTTCTAGATTGCTTTATGTCTATGTTGCCAAGCAGCAAACTAGTAAGGACAGTGATTTATGATACAAGAAAAATTCAATCAAGTTCATTGCAGCATCTGCACAAATTCGACTCCAATCATCCTTGCCATTACGCTCATTGCCATTAAAGGGTTCTAGATTCAGTCTAAACCTAATGTCAGCAAATCGCGTATATGGCCCATCACAAAGAAAATTCGAAATTTCAGACATGTTTTAAGGCCTTACCCATATTATTACTTGGAATAAGTCACTAAACTCATCTATTAATTTTTCAATACTTTCCCATTAAATGGTGCTAAGAAGATTTTTTTAGATGAGATTCGGTTTTTATAATCACAAAATAATGAATTACACTCTACTCCCGATGCGTGTGTTCTTTTTGTGCTCTGATTGGTTCATGTTGCACAGTCTTGGTGAGGCATTGCGCTATTTCATTGCTATTTAGTATTTCATCTATAGCCAAATTATTGTGGTTGTTTAATACGCTCTACTCTCTCTCTCTAGCGCGCTTCCTCTTTACCTATAAGTACTTCAAAGTGTTGAATTGCATGCATTGCTTTCAAAACTGGGAAAATCTCATAATTTTCTAGTAATAATATCATCACGACTCTTTTAAAGTTGGATGTCTATTTCTATCTGTCAAATAGAGAAGCACGATGTTGCCATTAGAATCCAACAATTTCAAATTATATAAGTTCACGCCATGGACATATTGTAGGTTTTATTTTTGAAAAAATTACATCTTTGGTTAGATTGAGCCAGACAGGTAGAGAGAAGAGAACAGTCGTGCATTCATAGATTTGTTTTCAGTTTGATATATTTATTTGAAAATGGAGGATATATTTTCGATTAAAAATTGTTAATCACTGGATTATCAGATTTAGTTAATTCGCTCCATGATAATCTAGAGCCTACGAAAGACGTATCGAAAGTAAGTTCCATCATTGGTCAAAACTATACCAAATAATACCAAAACAAAATATTCATGGCGTCATATACTATGTACCTTGCACTAGTTTGCGATATAGCCACCACTGACATTGAGATTTTTATCACGAAGTGCAATCCCTTTGAAGAAACCACTCTGGTAAAACTTGAGCCGTGCAATACAGTACTGCCGCACAGCCTGAAATGTTATTTTGTTTCGTGGATGGGAGGCACACCTACTTCGACCTTCCTCCTCCACTCTCTGTCTTCCTTTACTGAAAATGCAACACCAGGAACCAACCATTTCGCGAGACACATAATCTTTTCATCATATATGGACATCATAAACACTTGTCCATTCATACCGGATAAAAACACGCATTTGTATCGGCAACAATGTTGTCAGCACATGTCTGTCTGCAGTCGGGTCTTGTACTCCAATATTTTTCAGAACACCCCTCTACTACAACTCTCCCTTCTTTGGCGCTCTGCGCATGCGTCAGTCCTCTTATACTGATGCAACTTCTGTCGCTGACCCAGCAATAAATGCCGTTTCTTAGGGCAATTATTTGTTTCACCTGGAGTATCGGCGTTTCAAACAAAACAAAAAAAAGGACGAAACTTGCTTTTGGAAAATCCTTTGTACTATATTATATTTAAGCATAATATATATATTCATACCAGCTTCCAGGGAATGTACTACGTCTGCCATAGTAAAACACAAATCCAGCCCATTAGAAATAAAAAAACACTCATACACAATATGCACAATTCGAGCACAACATATTTTGTATTTGATTTAAAGGCAGAAGACCAGGGATTCTCTAATTACATATAGTAGTTTTATGCGATGAATTATTGAAATTAAACATGATAAAACAATTTTAAAGACACTCACTGGATTTTAAATATTTGCCAAATCCCCTTAGTACAATGGATATATTTATTTTACTACCTCTCGAGCTGCTTTTCTACATAAAATTCTTCATGAAAATCCTGCTGTCATGGAATTGATGAAAAATAAAATGATTCATACAGTCGTTGAATATTTGAAATACTCAAATCCTGGATATTTCAATTCAGAAACGCATATCAAGATCAGAATAAATGCTTTTTCAACGATCCTGTGTGAAAAGGAGGAAATGGTGTTCGGCACGGAATCACTCTTTCCAGGTTCAACAGTTAAAGAAAATAACGAAATTCAACATAAACAGACGAAAGCGTAGAATATTTTTATTCCGAAAATAAATAATGCATAAGTGTATTCAACTGTGAGGTGAAAGTTATATCGTGTTTGATTTAGTATTGAGACTTTAAAAAATTGGAGATACATGAATATTTGAATAATTTAAAATGAAAGGAATGATTTTTATTCAGTTCAATAGCAGACAATTTACAAAAAAGGTATTGCCTCAAACCATTGCGATTACAAACACTACTATCAAATGCCAAGAGAATCAAAGAATTTATTCGAGAAAACAACTTAAGTGGCTTAAAAATTAAATTTGAATTTCTATTATTTGAGTTCTTGAATTCAGCATAGGTTAGTTGCTGTTGAAAATTCAGAAAACAAACTAGCTAAACAATACTTTAGAAAGTTAAAAAGGTATTTTTGAATAACATTTTAAATCTCTATTTAAATGAGGAACTTATAAGATTTTAAATTCCTCGATAGCATTTTAGTAAAATTTTAGTACTATTCTTTTTATCCGATTTTGTGTGCATTTCAATTCTTTTTATCAAAACTAATTGTAAATCTGTTTTAAAGTTTGATAATCTCAAAGAATTTGCATTTAATTTATTCGGATAGATTAATACTTTTATATTTTTATGCTAATTTGCATCATCTTAAATCCTTTTAGATAGGAAATTAATTTAATGGTTTTGAAATAGAATTCCGAACGAAATGGAATCTTCATTAAAATATCTATTTAAATAATATTTTGAGAAGTTTGAGGAAACAATTAATTAATTTAAACTGTGCGTTTTAAATTTGTGTAGTTAAAAATATATGAATATCTTTTGTTATTTTTTTTAGTACTTATGTAGATATCACACATAAAACTCGAGACAAATACTGTTGCGTTTTTCCTGCACTTTTTCCTGCCAATATCATTCCTGGCATGTTAGCGAAAAGTGTTCATGATTTGTATCCTTTATGAAAGTCACGCAAATTTAAAACATTCAGGGAGTTTGTAAATTCAGTTTTGCAACATCGCTGTCCCTTAAGATTTTGAGCATCCTTTCATAACTCCCAGTGCCTGGCTCAGTGCTATCGTTATCATATTAACTGGCTATGAATTCAGTTCTTTATTTTTGCTCATATGTGTTCAAATATTTTTGAAGTTATACTTCTTTTGGCGCGATAGAGAAAAATGATGAGAGTAAATTTATTCGATGCGCGCGCACACCGTTGTCTAATAACTTTGGAAGTTACTGAGGGATCTTGGCTATATGGGTGTTGATCGAATTAGCGTACTCCTCCCTCGTGTATTTGATCTCTATGTGCTTGTGGTTGGGATAGGGGATATTTCCGTATTAACGCGAGCTTTTTGTGAAATTGTCCCCCTCCGGTGCTCCCTCCCCCTACTGCAGTAATAACTAGAATCCTATGCTACCTTGGTAGGCAGCACCGGCTGGATTCGATTGTTCTCCCTATGAGCATCCTAGATATGTATTTTTTTTCAGGACAATAGCCCCATTTCTTCTCCCAAATTTAACATTTTAAAATTATTTTAACGTTTTATTTTTTTAGATCCCGCATATCTCCAAGGATTTTTGAGCTTCATTACTGGAACTCAGACCATAGGTTCTCCTCGTTGAGCTCTTTCATCTGTTATAATTCGTGTGTAGATAGTGGACCTAGGGGTTGTTATCACTTAAATTAGAATCTCCATGTTATTCCTATGGTGTTTGATCTTTTGATGAATTCATGGTATTACAGAGATAGAAGGATGAAAGTTTGGGATCATCTTCTACTATGTGTATCGTTGGGATGTACGTGACCATTTACGTCACAGTTGCATCCACCTTCCAGGGGGAGTTAGTTTCGTTTTCCTTTCCAAAGCTAGCTCCGCCCCATTTGCAACTACAGCCTCTGGACCGGTTCGAATGGATTCCTCTTGTGTTTCCCCACAACTAGGCCGCGTTTCGAGTTGGTGAGTGCTCTGCTTCTATTTGTTTGTTTTAAATTTTTTAATTATTTTAAAATTACCATAACTCAGGTTCTTTTCAGGCGGATGTCTTAATTTTCTCGGGAACGATTCTTCCCCCAGAAACATTAAATATGAGGTTTCAGGTGTCACATTCGGTTCACCTCATATCCAGATACAGTCTACCCCCACCCACATATTGTTGGTTCTATTGTCCCTGTGCGGGGTGTTTAAATTTATTTAAATCGTGATTATCTCAGGTTTGGCTGGTCCGATTGACTTAAGGTTGGTATCGTTCAACTCTGCTCGTGACCGCCTTTTCGTCCCTGGCCCAGCTTGCTCTGCTCAAGATTTTTAGAAAGATTTTAGTTTTTATAACAAATAAATACTTCTTACAATCTATAAAGTACCTATAACAAGTTGATTAAATCCTTGTAGTTCGTAGGGTTCATCCATTCAAACTGTACTCCACACAATCCTGGGGTTCTACGAGTGACAATAAAAAAATTGAAAAGAAACTATAAATATATATGCAAAATGGATTCACATTCTCTATGAAATTTTTATAATTACAAGTATCTAAAGCGCATCTTATGCATTAAAAATTAAAACTTTATTTATATAAAATAACTTTATTTTGCAAAGCTTTTAACTGTCCATTTTTTTAATTATGTAGAAATAATTTTATTATGATACTTAAATAAACTTTATTTAACTAGATAATGCGTTATAATAAAACTTTCAATGTATTAAATACCTTTTTTTCTATTATTATTGTCGTTTATTCTACAAACGTAGGATAACGCGAAGGATAAAATTTTTAGAAAGATTTTTATCTTGTTACGTCAAAAAGAAGTATAACTTCTTACGTGCGTACATAAGTACACACACACTTTTTTTTTTGTTGAAAATAATTCGTTGTAGTATAGGCTATGTAAATGCAAACAATAAAAAAAAATTAATATTCTGAATCAAAATTTATATTCTAGTAGATTTTTTTTTCTTTGGAGGCAACTCTCTCTTAGAAATCGAGTCGAGGATCACAGATCTTTCAATTTTTCCACGAGGCTTTTCAGAATCTGTAAAAGAGGCAAATCTTAACACTGAATGAGAGATCTTCGTGAAACACTTAGAAAAGTTCTGGGGACCCCAGGTGTCTACTGACTACAATTTAAGAACAGTGCATGTAGGTGTTATCTCTGTGTGTGTGAGATTTATGACTGTTAGAAGATTTTCACTCCTCTTCTTTTTGGCAATGGAAGCAGGATTTCTGAGATTCATTGTGGGCTTTCATTATACTTAATATTTTCTGTTTTCATATACTAATCAAGATTTATAACAGAAATATGAAATCGCTTAATTTTTTACATAATTAGTAAAATAATTTTATTTTCAAAAGATTTTCTATGATGTCTTTCATCCAAATATATTAGCAAATAAATTTAAATCTTGAATTAATTATTTTTAATTATGAAAAAGATATACATAACTTTTTATTTTGGAAAACTGTGTGAGGGTAACAGTTTTTGTACTTAATTTATGAAAAATAATGTTAAATTAATAACGCTTTTAATAAAGTCAGTATTCGAAGTTAGGTACAAAGTGACATTTTTTATTAATGAAATTAAATAAATGACTAAATATAATAATCTTTATAACTGGAATTTTCTGAAATCTTGTTTTTATTCAATAACTATTTCTGATCTAAAGCTGGTTTTAGTAAAATCTCATTTCCCATCAATGTTAGTTGTAAAAAGACAGTATAGAGATATTTTAGTTTTATTCTTATGTAATAATCTTCAAAAATAAGTCATCTATATTCCATTATTTTAGGAAAAATAGATTTATTTGGAAGCACTATGTACATTATTACTGTTTTGAGAAATATATTTACTGTTGAAATCACAATGAAATTTTTGTAATTAATTATGGGAAATCTAAATTTGTTTAATTTCTCTTAAATAATTTTGCTATTACACATTTTGCTACTTTTTATTTCTGAAAGCTTGTTATTGGTTGATGATATTTTCTTTTGTGGTTAAGAACAAAAATCAATACTTATATATTTTTTTTACTTAATATATATATATATACTTAGTTTTTTTCTTCCAATTTTTATCAAACATATCTGCAAAGTTCATTATGTGGTTAATTAATAACTGCTTTTATAATATAATTTAGTAAGAAAAAACTAAGAAATGAAATGCCATGCTGCAAGACTAACAAAGTTACATAAAGTAAAACAACAATTACAAACAATATGATTTAAATGATCCTATATCGGAATCTTTTATAATGAAACATCTTTGTTTCCATTTATTGAGCAATCAGACAAAAATAATGATGTCTACAAACAAATTACAGGACTATTTATATACAGAATGAGTAAAAACTGTACATAATCAGTTTCATCCGTTTAATAACGAAAAAAAAAGACGCCCGAGATACATTTCTTAACACATGCAGTGAAATTCGCTTAACGCGAAAATGCTTAAGGTGTCCGACTGCCCTAAAATTGTGAATTTTGCCACAAAATTGACAAATCTTTTATGATTATATTTTATAGATCATCTTATTAACTTTATAAAAATACCACGTTTATTAGTTTCCATTCAGTAGAACAAAAACTACAAGTGTTTTAGTAAAAGCAGATGTCATTATTTTAAGCAAGATATACTTTAAAACATTTTTTACTCGAAATGAGTTTTTTTGAAAATGCTCAAACGGGGAAAGCGATTACTCAAAAAGTTTTGAAAATAATTAAATGAAATTTATTGTGTATGCTCTGTATAATATTAAAAGTGTTTTAACCTTTATATTTATCAATCACTGTTTTATTACAAAATTTACAGTGGCTTATGTTAATATCATCACTGTTATTTTAAGCAATTTCATATAATGACTAATATAAAGTACTCTAGTTTTTGTAAAACTTAAAATATCTGTTATCGAGGGTCCTTTACAAAATGAATAACATAGTAACATATCAGATTTGAAAAATTGAAAGTTTGTAAGTAAACCTTTGGTACAGAATGGGCCTCGTTTATGTGATTTTTTTTGTAAATTTTTACCCATTTATCCTCATTTTAGGAATAATAATTTCTTTTTGTCTTCTTAATTTTAGCATATTTTTCTTAAAATGTACTAAAAAAATTAAAAAACCACAAAAAATCCCCATATTTTCATTTTTTTTTTAAAGTTGTCGCAAGTAGTCGGATACCTTAAGACGAAATATCGGATAAGACAGAATGATACAATACTCCCGAAAATCTAATATGTTTTTTCATGCATTTTTTCTCTTAACACAAAATGAAAATTGCTTAACACGAAAAAATTTTATTTTTGGGAATGAACACTTAATGGAATGTTTGTGAAAATTTATGTTTCATTCGACCGTCCTACTCTACCATCGGCACCATTAAACACCACAATCACTCACTCACTCTATCATCGGAATAATTCTCCGTAATAGAGGAGGATAATGTGTGTACAGCCACAGTTATGGCAGACAAAGATATTTTTAAGTTTGTTCAAGGATGAAAAATATCACTGAGGAACATCCCGAAGGCGAAAATGAAATGAATAATGCAGCTCTTGTTTCCACGTCATCCAAAAGAAAAATCATCATGAAAAAAATGTTATTTTAGGCACATTCTAATGGTGAAATGAATAACAATATGGACAACATCCAATAATTTGTTCACAATTTGATGCTGCAAAGAAAAATATTAGATTACTTTCCGAAAACTCAATATAGATATTTTTAATTTTTATTTAACTTGAAAATTTTGTATTATATTCCATTAAGTTGTGGTGAATGTTTTTGTTTTATCGATTTTATTAAATACTTACATAAATACATATGTGTGTAATTAAAATGTACTCCAATAAACTTAATTTTGTATATGTATGATTTCCCCCCTTTAACATGAAATTATTTAACGCGAAAAAATATTTCAATACCATCAGTTTTGTATTAAACGATTTTTGTTATTTCATTTTTGCAAGCAAGACAACTCTTTAAATCTATAACATTAATATTTAACCACAATATCTTAACTTAATAAGACAAATAGTAACAACTATGAAGCAAATTTTCTAGATATAGAAATTAAATTAAAAGAAAAAAAGTTACTAATATTTATGATAAACGAGAAGACTTTCATTTCAATATCATAAAAGTACCACATTGGGAGAGTAATTTACATATTCAGAAATATTGTTATTAATTACACACAACGCAATAAATTTCTAGTTTCAAATAAATCAGAAAATATTTTAAAAAAACTATAAACATTTTACTAAATACTGTTTAATTCAAAAATACTCAATTTTATAATAGATATTTGAATAAATAAATTCTAAATAGTAAGGATTAAATTTCCATAGTTTATTAGTAGTTCATTATTATAAATTTATTATTATTCCTAGAAAATTATAGTTACCTCAAAAATTCTTATTTTAGATAAACTTACTTGTTCTCTTAGGTGTTTTTTAAGGTTTAATTTAATTTATTATTTTTTTAAATCATATATAATTTTAGTGTCCCTAAGATAATGATAGTATGTTTACAATTCTTAATTTATTATTTCTATTCTCTTCATACTTTTGCTAAGTGCTACTTTTCAGCCATTTCTATGCGTTGAATTTGTATTTGGGTCCAGAATCTGGCAATAACTTGTTTATTGTACTCAGATTTAGCGCGGGCTCTGCACTTTTGAATTCGATTTTTAGGTAAGTTACCTTTTTCTCATAATGGATTTAGATTTTCTATCCATTATTTTCAATAGGTTTTTGCTCAGTATTATTAACAGAAAGTGGGAAGGTTGGCTGGGCACAAAACATGTTCAACCCCATTTTTAAATAAATTATTTTATATATAAGCTTCTAAGTCAGCAATGCTTATAATACTGTAGCATCCCTGCTTTTGTATTTTTTTATATTCAACTCTATTATTTTTATTTTACATATTTTCATTTAAAATCTATTATCAGGTTATCTTTTAATTTCAATTCTTTTCAGTTTGATCATGTTTATTCATCTCTCTCTTGTAGAGAAATTTTGATTATATATACATATATATATACATATATATATATATATATAATAGAGAAGGGGAATGTTCAATATTTGCAGTTATCTCTCTGATGTAGTTCTTTACATCTTAGTTTTCATCACTCTCATTTCATAGTTACCTCTTTAAGAAGAAGAGATATCCTGTACGATTTGAGAAATGTATGTCGAAGAGGATTAGTTTCTTGTAAACAGCACACGAGCGTACTGCTCCTATTCTAAATTAAATTCGAAAAGTTTCTTAAATACAGTTAGATTTCAGACTTTACAGTTCCTTACATAAATTAAAATGAAGTTTTCTCTTTGTGTGAGACGATCACTCTGATACCCTGTGTACTTACTGTCTCTGAAGATCAATATTTGCTTAAATCAAAAAACTTCTAGAGTGATCCGTTCAACCACGGCATTTTTGAAACTCTGCAAACATCTTGAAATCCCTTTGAGACCTGAAAATTCGGGAAATTCTTATAAACTTTAAAAAGTCTCAGAAAGGAACACATTAGACTAGTGGTCTTCAAACTGTGCTCCACGGAACACTGGGGTTCCTCGAGTCACAATAAAAAAATCGAAAAGAAACTTATAAATGTGTATGCAAAATGGATTCACTTTCTGCGTGAATTTTACATACTCACAAGTATTTAAAGCTTGTTCCAATCATTAAGAAGCTGTAAATTTTGTTTAATACACAATAACTTTACTTTGCAATACTTTTTAACCATTTATTATAATTTTATGAAAGAAAATAAAACGTTTTATCGTTATATTTACTAACTACTGGATAGTGAATATTTTATTGTTTACTATTCTGGATTTCACGAATAACTTTATACTCGTAAGTACAATGTCCTGCAAAGCTAAATAGTTTTCTAATGAAAAAGCCACCTTTTGCATTTATGGAAAAAACTACAATAAAGGAGAAGGAACAACTTTTTGACATAACAGCAGATTCAATGTAAAAAATCTAATTTCAAGCAAGAATTGCTCCTAAATGTTATGTTACAAATTCATGTAAAGTACACAGTATTTCTACCGGGCTATAAGCATTTTATGTCATTCAGAACGATGTGTGTAAGGGAAAAATATTTCTCACCGTGAGTGGCAACAAAAAAAAAATAGAAACAAATTAAACTGATAATTTGTGTAATGCGATTACAATTATTCCTTTCTAGACCTATTTCGAAAGTTTGTGTGAAGAAATGCTAGCACATATCCCAGTTACTAAACATGATGCATGGGTAGTGACATTTGAATCACAGATTAATATTATTAATGAGTAAATTATGTTAAAATAGATTAAAATTTTTTAGTAATAAATGCAATAATTTTTAATTGCCTTTACATAAAGCACCTATAGCATTAATTATTTTATTATTATTAACATTATTAATTTTAAAATATGTTCTTCTCTAAGTGTGTGTGTAAAGTAGGGTTCCACGAAAATACTTTCTATTTGTAGAGGTTCTACAAAAACACCTTCTAGTTCTAGGGGTTCCATGATATGAAAAAGTTTGAAGACCACTGCATTAGACATACAGTTTTTATGATACAAGACAAATTTTCTTTGAATCTTCAAAAAGTCTTCAACCTTCCTATTTCATATTATAAATTGGTTGTGTTTCAGAAATATATCTTAACTCAAAATATATTTAAGTGTTTTGTAATAACCGAAGCTGATTAAATATTGATATTTTATAGCATCAAAATTTTACCCATGCATGGCTCTCATGGACCAAAGCTAAATTAATGCGTACGTAAGAAAAGATTAAAAACATTAGTATATCAAAAAGATATATCCTAATCCTCCTTATTAAAATTTTACTACACTAGATTGAGAGGAAAAATGGTTTTAGTTTTAATTCTTAGATTGATTTTATCAACAACTGATTTATTTTACAGAACACCCATTGGACTAGAAGCCTTTGAAGACTGTTTTTGCAATTTCGAACCACAATTCAATCATTTTGGAAAAGAAGACGACATCACCTGATTTGGTTACCAAATTCTCTCATCCACGCTTTAAGTGTCGTCTGCGTAAATATCCGTTTCTCTCAGTTGGTGTGTTAAGTGCTATGGACGTATATATACATCTTTAAGAAATACTTTTTTTACTATGTTATCACTAAAAGTATTTCAAAAGCTTTGGGATGCAATAAAAGGACACTGTCAGTGTCTGTGAAGGATTTACTTATTTCAGAGAAATATTTTTCTTATTTGTACATCGGACAAATTACTTATAGTTAATAAATACCTTTAAATAATTCATTATTAATGCATAGTAAAACTCTAAATCTATATTCTTGACCTCGATTCCCTAACTCCGCATGCCATGGGAATCGAATTGTTTCAAATATTTTCTACTATGCGGCACATAGAACGATATTGGAAGATCGATTTGACACACCACAACAACAAGCTCACCGACCCTTGTCTAGATCAGGGGCTGCCAACCTTTTTGGAAAGCGTGCCACAATCTGATTTCAAAAAATTACGCGTGCCACTTCCAACTTTTCCACAAAACTAAGAAATATACAAAAGTGAAAAAGTGTTGCTTATTGGCTTATTATAGGTTTTTTTTTCACCCAAAACATATTTTTTAAAT
The DNA here is from genome assembly GCA_019973975.1 of Trichonephila clavata. Lineage (NCBI taxonomy): Eukaryota > Metazoa > Arthropoda > Arachnida > Araneae > Nephilidae > Trichonephila > Trichonephila clavata. The sequence continues at coordinate 111,067 of BMAO01019981.1, read as the reverse complement.
GCAAGTTCTATATAGTGAAAATGTAAAAAAAAATGGTGTAACAAATAAAACAAATGTAGAAACTTATATTTTATTGTTGATACATTTTTACAGGATCAGTTAATTAGCTTAGGTACAAAATAGAACTAAGCAACTTTAAACATTTAATTTTAAATGATTATTAAGCGTTTAGTACTTTCTTAAGGGGTATCGGAACGCTCTATACTGATAATGTTAAAAAGGGCTTTTTCAATGTACCTTTTCTAAAAACCTGTTGGAAATACAATCCCAAAATTTTTTACGAGTTAAGCATACATCTAATATTATACTGAAATGAGCTTTTTTTGAAATTTCCATTAGTTTTGCTTTAGCATTTTTTTATTTGATGTATAGTGAGAAAACAGTGTTTTTCGACAGAAAAAAAAATTATAAAAAAAAATTTCATACAAAATTTTGCTAAAAGCTCATTTCAGTATATACTAGAATATATAAAGAATGTGTCATGTAAGTTTTGTTGACATCAGATATATACTTTCTGAGAAAAGGTACGTCGAACCTTCAAAAGTGACATTTTGAGAAAAACACATTTCTATAAAAAAAGTTACCTTATCAAAACATTCCAGCTCCATATTCCAAATTTTCAGCATTTTTTAAATTTTCATCTTCTTGTTTCATTCTTTTAAGTCTTTTTACTTTTCTAGTCTCCTTAGTTTTCTGTAAATTGGCATATCTTACCCTTGTACTGCTCTCTTTGTCGAGATGTTCCATGCAGCATGTCGCATAATATCATCGCTCTATGTTAAGTTTTTTAAAAATATCCAGCTTTGTTGCATTCCCTTTATTAAAGGATGCAATAGCATCATATGTACCAAAGGAAAGTGTTTCTATGTGCACAAATGTCTTTTTGGGGACACGAGACCACATAACATTATTAATGCTTTCATTCGGATTCTGCGTGTTTCCATGCAAGCACTTTTTCAATAATTCTGGATCCGAAAGGTCCCTAAAAATAGGCCTAATGGCTTCAACAACAGCAACTGGAAGTTTATATTTGTGGAGATAAAGTTTATTTTCCAATTGAGCCTTCTTACACTGACACCATGTGTCAAGACCTGATGGACAAAATCTATGCTGTGGATTTTTATCCGTAGATATTTTGTGAAGAAATATTGCCCATATAGCTTGTTCATACACTTTACATTTGATAAATTTCTTCGAATGGCAAGACCATAATATGTTTGCAATTGATCAATAGTTGCTTCTGTTATTCTATTTTTGCCACATAATGCTTTGCCATCTGATAATTTTTGCCCCCTCATTTTTGCTTTGAAACGTCGGAGGCGAGATCCCATCCGTTTCATAACATGTCCTAAATAATTTTAAAAAATGACGTCAAACTTCAAGCTGACCCAAGAGGAAGTGCAATGTTTACCTTTTTTCTGTCCATTTAAATCGGTGACTCGCGTTTAGACGATTTTTTAAAAACAAAACTTTAGCATTTCTAATTAAGCTAGAAATAAAAATGAAGTATTTTTGGAAAGGTAATGAGCTGAAGAATTTAAAAATGCAATAACCTGAAATTCACCTTTTAAAAAAATTTTTACCTTTCCAACTCACCTTAATGTGGCTTTTGAATTTGTAGTTTCTTTACTAAATCATCTGTATTTGGATTAGTTTTTGAAAATGCTAACAAAATTAGGTGTTTTAGGTGCATATCAGTTAGTTTTGAGCGATATTTTGATTTAATTATGTACAAAACAGAAAACTTTTCTTCCCAAACATACTATGTTGATCCAAACCTACAACAATATCTGACCGCCAAATCATGTAAATTAGGAAAATTGCTTGGTGGCACAAATTTCCCAAATTCGATGTAATTCGGATCATATGCGGTTAAAATAATTTCCTTATATTTGCCTTTCAGAGTAATATGGTATACTGTAGGTCAATAATTCCAATTTGTACCTGAGGTGGGTAGAAATTAATGTCTTGAAGAGAAATCGTTAAAAGTTGTTTTTTATATCATCTTTAAGATCCTCAAACCTGGCACTGAAAGAATCCTGCAAAATGGATATTAAATTTTTAAATCTATCATAGTTCGGAACATTACTAGCTTTGGCAGATAATTCCTGTATGTGTGAATGGGAAATGAGTTAATTTTTCTTCTCCAAAATCCAAACAAAAAAAAAACGTTTGTTCATAAAAGAAGATATACAACCAACTAGGGTTATAAAAATACAGTTTTTTCCCTGTAATCTTAAATTTAAATTGTTTAAATGTTCCATTATATCCGTAAGAAAAGCTAAATCCCACAGCCAATTTTCACTCCCAAGGAGCTAGCATTCACTGGGAAGTTCATCGTTTCTTCAAGATATTCTAAAACACATTCTCTCAAACTCCAAAATCTCGTAAGTGAACTTCCTTTGGAAAGCAAACTCACACTACAATGGATGAGTAACTCGCCATATTTTCTTCCGTTTCTTCGAGGAAAAGCGTACGAAATCCTCGTCGATTCAGAGCACGAGCTCGTATTTTGTTGATACAGCGCACCGCGGGATCAACAATGAAAGACGAGGTTAAGTCTTTGGCATAAAGAGCTGCTTGATGAATAATATAATGATACTTGAAAAAAACATTTCTTCTCAAATAGTTTTCAGGCAATCAACAAAACCTTTTTATTCTGCCAACCATGCAATGCGCTCGAATCTGTGCAAACACTGTCTAATTTTGTTCTTTCTACTTTGTTAACTTCAATTACATTTTTAAGTTTCTTAAAAATGTCTTCACCTATAGTTAAAACTAGTTGGCGCAAATCAAGAAATTCTTCCACAGTATCAAAATTATTGTTCGTGTAACGCACAAAGATGCGTAACTGCGCATTGTCTGTGATATCACAGCTTTCATCCAAAGTTAATGAAAATATTTGTAATTTTGAACTCCAGAGACAATTTGCATTCCAACATCCTGGTCCATGTCATCTATACGACGCATGGCTGTATTTTAGACCAACCATATTTTTGACATTTAGATCACCGATATTTTGGGCAAAAATTAAAAGGCTACTTTTTATTACCTCTTTTCTGTCAGAATACGATTTTTTCTTGCGGGCTAACAACAAAGAAAGCTCATAAGAAGCCTTCACCATAGTTTCAATTTCGTCATTTCTCTTTTGGAACAAAGATTACACTGGTCAACATGATTTTTGTTTCATGAGTACCAATAGTTGTACTTAATGCAGATTTTTTATCGTGATTTCAAATATGTATTCGGAATTTCTCCATCACCCACAGTTTTTTTAATTTTAATTTCAATCAATGTATTTAAATATTTTTTTAATAAACGACCATTTGTCCATTGCAAAATAAAAACTCCTAGAGCATTGTAAATGTGATGGAACCACGTGACTAAATCTAATGGCATCATTACTACTGTTGTGCAAGTTCAGACATGTACAGACACTTTGGCACCAGACAGGCAAAGGCATGGTCTAGACTAGCATGCATTCATTAGAACGATGTCAGTTGTGAGATAGTAGTGAACCAGTAAACACGTAATTGTGAGTGCTTTGTGTCTGGATTGTTGTATGTTACGTATTTAGAAATTTATTTCTTTTAATTTGTTGTTAGTTACAAAATGCATAGAGATTGTTTAAATTATCATAACAACTTTTGTTATATATGTGGTGAAGTGACGCTCAAGTCCCAAAGGCGAAACCTTACTCCATTAGTAAAAAAAGTGTTATGAACTTTATTTTGGGTGTAAAGTGGAGGACCAAACAAGGACCTGGACCCCACATATCTGTTGTTTATCGTGTAGTAGGCTTCTCACTGCATGGAAAAATGACACATGCCATTTGCCATCCCTGTGATTTGGAGGGAACCCAAAGATCACTCCTCTGACTGTTATTTCTGCTAACAAACATTAAAGGGATTACGTCAAAATCGAAACATACAGTGGTGTACCCTGACTTGCAATCTGCAATGAGACCAGTTCCACACAGCGAAGAATTGCCCATACCAAAGCCATACCAGAATAAGTGGCATTAGATGAAGAGAGCTCAGATTCCGATAGAAGTAAGGAAGAAGAAGAAACAGTTTGTGGTGATACAACTTTTGAACCAAGCTGTTCATCTGAGCCTCATTTATTGACTCAAGATGATTTTAACGATCTCATACGATATTTAAAGTTATCCAAAAAACAGTCTGAAATGCTTGGTTCCCGGCTAAAAGGATGGAATCTTCTTCAAAAGATTACAAAGATATGTACTTATCGTAGTCGTCATTCTCAATGTAAAGATTATTTTTCTAAAGAAAATGGCTTAATGTTTTGTAATGACATTTCTTCTCTTATGGGGAGACATTTGGTATTGAACATAACCCTATAGAATGGCGCTTGTTCATTGATTCCTCCAAAGCAAGTTTAAAAGCAATGCTGCTACATAGTGGTAATAAATTCCCATCAATACCTGTGGCTCACTCTGCTAGTATGAAAGAAACATATGAAAACTTTCAATTTATATTGGCAAAGCTTCAATATGCAGTGTATGAATGAAATATTTGTGGTGATTTGAAGGTAATTGCACTTATTCTTGGTCTGCAGCTTGGTTACACAAAGTACTGTTGTTTTTTGTGTCTTTGGGATAGCAGAGACAGTAAAAACCATGACGTCAGAAAAGAATGGCCTAAACGCGAATCTTTCATTCCTGGACAGAAAAATGTGAAACATGACGCATTGTGCAATCCTAAAAATGTGTATCTACCTCCGTTACGTATCAAACTAGGATTAATGAAGAATTTCGTGAAAGCCATGGGCAGTACTCCTGTTTTCATGTACTTAAAACAAAAGTTTCCTAAAATTAGTGAAGCAAAAATTAAAGAAGGATATTTGTAGGTACACGAATACGATCACTAATGCATGATGAGAAGTTTGAGGAACTATTAAATCTACTGGAGAAAGCAGCTTGGTAAGCATTCAAAAACGTAACTCACAGTTTTTTGGGAAATCTAAAGGCGGGAAAATTACCGTGATATTGTTCATGATCTTATAACATCTTATAAAAATTTGGGCTGTAATATGCCCTTAAAAATACACTTCCTGCACTTGCACTTAGATTTCTTCCCGGAAAATCTTGGTGCAGTGAGCGATGAGCACAGGGAACGTTTTCATTAGGAGAATTCAGGGATAGAAAAGAGATTTCAAGGCAAATGGAGTGCTAATATGCTGGCCAATTATTGTTGGACCATAAAGAGGGATACTCCACAGGCAAAATATAAAAGAAAATCGGGATTTCTTAATTTCTAGGTGAGTCCGAATGTTCGAATATTGTGTACTTAAGAATGTAGAAAATATTAAAGTGTTTCAAATTACAAATGCCTGACTCTCGAAAACCTTGCGTGATGAAGAAAAATCGATATCATATTTGAATTCAGGAGAAGAAATGCTATCAGAATCACATATTTTTCTTTCTGTGACAAAAAAAAATGTTTCTTTTTTGTTGCCCAGTGTTATAGGCCGGCTAAAGATTTCTTTTTTTGTTATTGATAAATTCCGTTCGCAAATTTGATCCGACAGGATATTTGCTATTCAAATCATTATGCAGTTGTTTGAAATGACGGTCCAAGTTAAATTTTTTTTGGAACTGCTATACAAATTCCACATATCAAGCAAACAGACTTGGAAGCATTTTGATTTGTAAACAAGTATTATGTTCTTCGCTGGCAATTTTAAATTCACGCACTGCAATATCCTCTACATAATTTCTTTTCAATGCCGAAGGTTTTCTCATAAACATATTGAAAATAAAAAAAATTTAAACAACTACGCTCAACGTTAAAATCTAAAAACAAGTTTAGAAAAGGAAAAAAGCTTAACGTGTCTTGCTAAACAGAGTTTAAAATCAACTGAGTCTGGCAGCTAGAAACAAATTGCCAATGTTACACTACAAATTTTCTAGGCTCCGAATCCAGCATTCTGATTAGTCATAGATGCAGGCTCTCACTCTCTCTGCTTTATAAAGCGGCTACTTTGTGCAGCTAGAATTAATTCTACCTTATCAACAACTGTTCTCCTAATATATTGCAGAATTACTTCTTGACAGTACAGAAATCGTAAATAGCCAACACCTTTGGAAAAACATTTTTATCTAACATCACGCTGACAGCCAATAGCTATAAACACTTAACTTCAGCACTGCAAGGGGAAGCTGAAATTCGAGTGGAAATCCGAGATGTTTAAAATTAACCTCCCCGAGAGAGGGTGACTTTTTGGGCAGATTCGACCGTCCGAGAGAGAGAGAATTTATTTCTTTTTAGTTTCACGTTACTCAACATTTTTCTCGGAACGTTACAATGCTGTGGAATTAATTGTAAGCTTTGAAGCATGATCTCATTTATGGCGCTACACTGAAGAAAAGAAATAAATCGTCCTTACCCCTGTAAAACCTCCCGCTGAAAATTAATGTTTTTTACATGTCCTCTTCATGATAATTTTCTATTGTAATTAAATTAATTCAGTAATATTTTTATAACATTTTTGTAATTTTTCAATAAGTCTTCGCGTGCCATAGTTACAACTCCCGCGTGCCACAATGTGGCACGCGTGCCGCGGGTAGGCCCCCACTGGTCTAGATTCTCTATTTTAACAAAATAGCTATACAACACTTTGGAGAAAACTAAATTTGAACTGTGTATTTAATACAAGAAAAAAATATATTCTGTTAATGAAAGTTGCATAGATTTGATTACATAGTTCAGTTTTTTACGCAACTTAGTATTGGAATTGATCCTACAGGCGAAAGATATATAAATACACAAAGAAAGGGGGAAAAAATGATAGAGAAAAATTTTTCAGGAAAATAGTTGATTATACAACTTTGAAGGTAGATCAAGAAAAGTTTTAATGAATTAGAATAAACATATTCAGGGTATACCAAACGCAAACTCCCTATATTATTTTAAATTGGAGTATTAAAAAGACATTAAAAGTAAAATAAAATTGCTTCAATGAAATTCAGGTTTCTAAAATAAATAGTAAATGAATAAACTGGTTATTATAAAGTTTATAGTAATCGTTGTAAATTTTGTGGGTAGTTGACAATTTTTCGAAGGAGTTTTTATTGAAAAATGTGATAGTTATAAATGCTTGTGTGAATGTTGCAATTAAAGTATAAGCTTTGAACAAATTTAGGACATAACTGGAAGTTACCAACAAATATGAAGTAACAAAAAATTAAAATATTATTTATATTAACATACAAAACAAGAATTGACAAAACTAATGGTCATCAATAGCCGCGAAAACTTTTCTGAAATGCTTTAACGCAATTCTGATAAAAGCTTCCCTTTAAGTCAATATCTTGACTATTTCTACTGAAAATTAATACCCATTATCTTGTTGTTTTGCAGTGAAAAATCATTGTTTCTTACGCCCTTATAGTGACTGCAATACTAACTAATTTGAATGTAAAATCGCTCTTGGTAGTTTAAAGAATTTCCATGGCGTAGGAAATCTGAAAAAATAAAATTTTCTATTGACTGTTTTTATTGCGGAATTATCAAAACTGTTTCATTAATAAATATTTATTTTTCTCATTATTACACAAGTAACTTACAAATCTTTTAGCAAAAGTTATTTCAATTTCATTTCCCTTTATTCTTAAAAAAAAAAAAAAAAAAAAATCCATATTGTGTATTTAAATAAATCAATCAAAGATAATTTTATCTACTATGAGATAAATTTATTTATTTTTAATTTTGAAATATTGTTAATTAGGTGGTTTATTTTTAGTGTTTTAAAAGTAACAAGTTAAATTTTAAAATAATGATTAGTTGCTTTATTAGGTTTTTTTGTAGAAATTACTATTTAAAGTAGATGTTATGTGATGAACTCATGCAATATGGGGTTTTATGAGAAAAAGTTTGTCGTTTTTATTTTACCACTTGTTTTAATTCGAACCAAATAATAAAGTTATTCAATGAATTTTTTTTTTGTTTCCCCTTAAATCAATTTTTAGTTCTGGGTAAAATCCCTAGATGGCAGCACGAAATTTTTTGTTGTTTAATTGGAAACAAGTATTTAAAGTGAAAAAAACGGAAAGAAACTATTATTAGAGCGAATTTTTTAGAAATTCTTCCAGTAATCTAATCGAATTACCGATTTTTGTACATTTTGTACTGAAATAAAAATTGATGAAAGTCAATGAACATGGAAAAATACGTGTTTTTGTCAATGATGGGTCGGTTAAATTTCAAGGAAGTTTACCTTAGATGGTCGTTCAAAAAAGTGAAAACCAAAATTATGTTTCATCCATTTTTATTTAAAAAGTCTGAATCACGATGTAGAGTAAAATTCTTGCTTATTAACTGACTGCACTGACTAAAAACAACTACTTTTAAAATTAACTTTTCTCCGTATAAAATGACCTAGAACAAAAAGAACAAAAAGGTAGTCACTCAACTACTAATAAAATAAATAATATTCCCTTAATATCAAAATAAATCTAATATTTTATAATATGAAAAAAAAATGTAACTTGTTTAATATTGTAACAAAATGGATGATTCGCAAGAATACAACAATGAAAAAAATGTATTTGGTCTAAAAAATAAATGCAAATTAGGTCTTTAAACATTTGTAATTTAATCATACATGACAAATTTCTGTTTCAAAGACTTGTTCGAGTCTGGGTCACAGATATTAATACAATAAGAAAATTTTTATTGATTCAGTTTTGTGTTAATTGTATTTACATTTTTCGTAGTTTTCCAAAATATAACTCACTATACGAGTACAACCCCATATATACAGACTTTTATATTCCGAGAAATTTTTCAAATATATAAATAACATGAAATAAATTTTAACTTCAGAAAATGGTTTTAATGCACATATAATTTGGATATTATTTATTTAACCACACATCTCTCTCCTCTGAGTTAATGAGACTGTTTCTATCGGACTGATGAACTTCAAATTATATACACACATATATGTACAATTTCTCTCCTTCTCTCTCTCCATACCCACACATACACTTACACACACACTTGCGCATACACAGCACTCACACACTTACACACATACACACACACACTTACACACATTTACACATATACAAACACTTACACATATGCAAACACTTACACACACACTTGCACACACACTTACACGCACACTTAAGCACACACATTTCACATTTACACATATACAAACACTTACACATATGCAAACACTTACACACACTTACACACACACTTACACACACTTAAACACACACTTAAGCACACACTTAAGCACACACATAAGCACACACTTAAACACACACACACATACACTTAAACACACCCTTACACACACACACTTACACACATACTTACACACACACACTTACATACACACACATGCACTTACACACTCACTTACACACACACGCCCATACAACGCACGTGCACATACACACACGCATATACACACACGCACATACACACTCCTATAATTTATTTTTAGGTTCATTAATCCGTCTTCGGGCATCACTCGAAGGAATTTGCTGATTCGAATGGAATTACATTAAACATAATACTGTGACTTTAAAAATGAGGCTTACTTTTGAGGCTGATAAAAAGGTCTAAGTGGTCTAAGACAGTGATCGGCAAACTTTTGGAGAGAAGAGCCATTTAAGGAAATCAGGATAACTAAGGTATGAAAGAGCCATTTACACAAAGAGCCATTTATACAAAGAGACACATACGCGTGCGCAGGAGGGAAAGAGGAGTTTCTGGTAGCAATCGCGATTAAAACTATTGCATTCTAATAAACATTTTCTTTTATAATATTTATATAAAGCTTTATATATAAAATAACTTTTTCCATTCATTCCAAAATTAATAGATTTCGAAAATATTTGTTATTTTTTTGGCTTATTGCAAAAACAACCAATGGCAGAATATCATAATATTCGAATTAAGATTCTACCGTCACGAAAAATATCTCTACGAAAGACACCGTTAGAACTTTACTCTGAAATTTCATGTTTGCACTAATAATTAAAATTGACTTTTTGATTCTTCCTGCATATAAAAGTCATTTCAACTCTCTTTTTATTACCCCTTAAACACGTCACAAAATACGAAATGTGTTTTTGTCACTTCTATTGTGGGTTTATGCATATCTCTTGCTCACATTCAAGAGTGTACTCGAAATTATATATGAAAATAAGCAAACGTTGTTTGAAATCCCTTAGAGTAACATCCCATTGTGGCATTAAATTAGATTTTTACTGCTTTAGAACTGTGATGGATCTATACGCGTCCTTCTAATAACCCTTTTGAGAAATCTTTGGGCTATCAATAACAACAACCCTTTCTGAAGAAGAAACCGTGACATGCGGATTAGGTCAGTTATATATATTATAGGTTTGCTTGTGCTAGAAATGATGGATAGAGGAGAATAGATGATTAGACGAAGTTGTCGGTAAGGAAAGATATTTACCGATCAGTTATTAGTTATGTTGATAGCAATTTTCGGGCTTGAAATCGTTAAATGTATTTAAGTGATGATTGGTCACATAACTACAGCGTAAATCAAATATTAGGGTAGTGGATTGATCCATAAAAAAGTGGATCAATTGATTAGAAGTCTTCTCAGAATTCGCGACTCTCGTAGCAAAATAATACCTATTTAATTAACCTATCTGATTAATTAAATTGTGTCTGTTATAATTAGTGTGCTGAATAAATAGTTAAAAAGTATTATGTCGAGTCGTCCTTCACTTCCTCTCCCACCTCTAGTAGGGTCCGAGAGTAGGTATGGAGTGTTAAAGAACTAATTTCAACATTTTCGCTGATTCTGAATATACTTTGTTAATGAAGGTCAATTTAATACATAAATCTTAAGTCAATCAAATGTGTAATTTTTGACACAAATAAGATAAAACATTTCAATAGATAATTATAATGGAGAAAGAGAAAAGAAAACAATAATTTTTAGTTGATATAATTATTTTTTCACTAATTCAAGGAAGACCCGCAACCGTTTGTACAAAGAGCCCCATGTGGCTCGCAAGCCGTGGTTTACTGATCCCTGGTCTAAGAAAATTGTTACTATCTTAAAATTGGAACAATAACTGCTGCAGCTCGAATTATAGTTTTCAACAAAATTTCGACAAGGACGATAGCTGGCTCTTAATATTTCACTCCATGGTGTGTTATCAAAATTCGAAACTAGGAAATGACTTGATTTCTCAGGTACATGAACTCTGCTTTTGAAGGATCTATCATGGTTCCACGATGCTTTAATTTAGTACCTATAAATAACTGTAACACTGTACCATTTTTAAATATATTCTATATAGACTTTATATTATGGCGAGATAATCCAGTGGCAATGATCACTAGTTCACGATGGGTAAAGATTGAGTCCACGTATTAATTGATTGATGGAGGAAGTAAGGAAATAAATGGTTTTTAACTTTTTTAAAAAGTTGAATTAGGTCTCTAAAAATGTTCGCATGGGGATATGTGAAAGTGTTGTTTTTATCATTTGACTATGCTTGAAAATCGGGAAATCTGTCACTGAGCTGAGTCATTCCAAAACGACATTAAGTCAAATTTGCCAACCGTATATGAAATGTGTAACTTTTAAAAAGTGCAGCAATGTTTCCTTTTAATACCACGTGTTGACATTTTTCTTAACAAATTAGAATTTATCTTCATAATACAGATTTTCAATCTGTATTCTTAAAATCGTCCTTATATTTAAAAACCTGAAAAAAATATTTTCAAGTAGTCAAATTGAACATTTCAAAAGTAAGTTAATGAAATTCTTTATCTTTCGACAAAATATTTTACGGAATACTCAAAAAAGTCATTATCATTTTCTATTTGTGTTAAGAAGTTAAGAATAAATTACAATAGGCAGCTTAAACGGAGAAACATTGATCGTTTAAATTTTCAATTGTAGACAATTGTTTCTAGGCTTCTGAAATATGTGGCCTTCTGTATCTTTCCGATACTTTCGTACCATTTGGAGTAAGCGAATTCCTGAGCGGTTCTGCCAACCCCCTTCCATTAAGAGAAAATAGTGGTTCGAATGTATCGATTCGTGGAAGGAATTTCGTTCTCCAAAAGGGCGACGTTCCTTTATATCAAAGGCTGAAAGGCATTAAAAGTGTTAATCTGTGGCTCTTAAGATGCCGTTTTACAAAGGCATCTTCAATTCAAATCAATAGATTGAATAATGTTTTTCATAAAACTATTTGTGTTTATGCACTCATGCAAAAAGAGACTTTAGAAATACATCTAATATTTCAATGTTTAATGTTCCTTGATAATTTAATCGAAATAATTCTAAAATGCATCATATGTTAAAAACTTTTCTTTTGCATTAGTAAATTGGTTTTAAATGCTTTAGCGGTATGTTAAATATTACATGTAGATAAATAACAAGAATCAAAAATAATTTTTTTTTTCAAAATATAACCAAGTTTTCTCACAAGAGGGTTAATTATAAATTATCACCAAAAATGCGATACGAAATTCAAGTTAAAAATATAAAAAACAAAATTCAAATGACTATTGTCAAAAAAGAAAATAATGTTTTTAAGTCGTTATTGGAATAATTGATGAAATAAGGAACAGTTCAACTGAATCTTCACGACAATTTCATGTTCTCATTAAAATTTTAACTATTTCTAAATACGTCGGGTTTTTATTATACATTGTTCCAAGCTCATCCTGATGAGATACATTTCCTTAGTGTGAATTAAAATGATGGTGAAACTTAAGCATAAATTCTTCCAATAAAAAACATTATGCAAAAATCAAGATAACAGACACATTTATTAGGGAGTTGTATGAATTATATCATAATATAGTTGCGCAAACATGAATGCTATGATTAGAGAAAAATAAACAAACATTAATGTAATTATTGAGATAAAAATATAGATACTATATACTATAATCATTATAATAATCCAGTTTCGTATAATGATAAGAAATTTTCATCAGGTCATCTTATGTCTATCTGCCTACCTAATAATTTAATCTTCCGGTATCTGCACAATTCAAAAGTTCACTCAAACAAAATAATTAAGTATAGTAATTTTGAACAATTATGATGAATTCAACACTTGGCATTTCCATTTATTCACCCACACAGCGACATATTTAAGGAGCGTCAATCTTCCGTAATGCTGCATAATGGTTTTTGTAATTACGCAGAAAGTAACCCTGTCTGTTTGAATAATTTCTGGAATTTATAACAAATAAAAAATAGAAAATTTCTTTTAAATGTGATCTTTATGTAGCCAAGATGCTAAAAAAGGACTTTTTAAAGTGTTTTATGATGTTAACACAGGCTGATTATTATATTTATGTGTTCATTTCCAGTCTGATAATTATCTTCCAGTTCATATATGCACTAATTAAAATAATCCTCAGTTTCAATCTAGGGCTAGTAGCATTATTCTAAGTCTTCAAGAAAGGCTTTTAGCTGAAAAATTTGCTTTGGATTAATAAAATTAATAAAGTTTCTTTTTATATAGCCAAAAATTCGTTACAGCCAACTCTGCTCACCGGGTATCCTTCTATATAACAAATACGTATAATACTTTTTATTGACTATAAAAATCTATGATAAAGATCTTATAATTTAATGCATTTTTAATTCATTATTCTTTATGGGTTTTGTAAGATAAGATTACACTATAGAGGAGCAATGAAAAACGCATTTGATGGAATCTCCAACAGTACAATAATGTGGATAAAGAGTACTTTTATAGCTTTAAAGTTGATGACAAGGAAGGCTTACGGTCGGTCAAGAAAGGTATCTATTATGGCTTTTAATTTGAAGTTGGCTGAGTTAAAGAATTTTTGTGTGATTATCTGTTTTAGAATTATTCAAATATGTGTATTTTCCAAACGGGAAGAATATGCTCTGAAAATTTATATTTTAGGAAGCAAAGTGGTGCAAGAAATCAATATCGTTTTTATTGAAAATAAATTGCCCCATTTTTTTTTCTCAAAATAACCTGAAACTTCATCTTATATATCATTGTGGAGTGTTTTACCCAATAATATTACAAAGTTTACAACTTTGAGACACATCTTTTAAAAAATTTTAACCAAGTAACATGATTTATTCATAATATATGTATTTTTCAGAAATTATGTAAATGATGTCCTAGATGAAGAGAAATTAAATTTTTATCTTATTAGCAATCAATCTAAAAAAAAGTCAATGTTTGAAATTTCTGGTTGAAAAATAATGGTTACGTCATCAGCGCACTGTAGCGCCCTTTGTAAATAAATTTGTAAAATGTTATATAGTTGTGAGCTTTTTCTCAATACAAGCGGGTGCACGAATAAAATAGGCTTTGCGTTGCGAAAGTTTGTTTTTTTATCTTACCAGCTAACAGTTCACAAAATTACGATGAAATAATAATGTAACAGTTAAAATTTATTTCCTATAACTTGAACTTAATTGTAAGGGCCAGGCAACACACCCAATGTACTTAACAGTTTTTAACCATAGTTAGATAACGATATTCGAAATTTGAACTAGAATCTTAATATCTTACATTTCTACCACACCAGCGTAAGAAATTTGAGCTCCATCTGATTTAACATACATCTGTCCGTACTTCAAGCAAGTCTCTATCATTGGAGTTATGATACTAGAATCTGTTATTCTACGTCTACAAATTGGTAACCAGGCTACTGCGAGTTTCATCATTAGATAAACAGGAGATAATCTGAAAATGTCTTGTTTTTGTATCATTTATTTAATTTACATATATAAAAATGGATGTTTGTATATATGAAATACAACCGTTCAACCGATCACTATGAAAATTGGCATGTATATGTATTTTTTGTGGAGAAAGTTTTTGTGCTATCCTCTTTGTTGCAAATCCCCACCAGGTGGCGCTATAGCAAAGCAACTTCTGTACCAATCAATCAATCGCCAAGTTACCAACGTCACCAAAAAGTGGCACCACTTGGCTCTATCACCAACATTTTGTTATGTTTCCATTGAATCGCCATAATAATGCAAGAAACGGCGTTGCTGACGAATATTAAAATTTTAACTTAAAATAAATACAACAAAAAGTAATATTAACGTATTACACATCCAGTTATAAACTATTTACACTATTTTAAGAGTTCATTACACAAAATTTGTAACAATGTGTTACTTTTGCTGAGCAGAGATCAGCTTAGGAAGGTGCTTTCAAAAATCGACCCACAAGAGAGTTACGGCGCGTTATAAATAAAAATAATTCCTTTTTATCAGCTATTAGCCCTTCAGACTTTAAATGTAACAAATATGGGTTTTGTTCAGCAGAGGTATTCAAAAAGCTTTATTTTGTTTATTTTGCAATTCACGTAAAATTAACTAATTAAAAACTTCTTCATCCTTCTATCTGTATTGTTTAATTTTTCAATTCACCCGTACGAAGAACGGATATACCAGCTAGATAAACATAAAAATGCGGGTTTTTTAGCGCATAAAATTCTAAAAAGAATTCAGAATTACATGATAATTTCTGCGTATCGTGTTTTTTAAGTTTTTACATTAGAATTGATAACATTCACAAGCTTCTCTTGAAATTCAAAAATTAATTATAATGGAATTGTTTAAGTACATCAAGATTTATTGTTGAGACATATTCCTGTCTTGATTGCAATTACGTAATGCAATTGAAATATATTGCCTGACACGAACTTCAAATTATCTAATATGAAAATTTAAAAATTTTATGAAACAATTACTTGGTATTAAAGAAAAAAAAATTAAAATATTTTATTCCCAATTCCATCTTGATTGAGATGGAAATGAAATTATACTGGAGAAATCAATCTTCTTTCAATGTGTTTCCATCGAAGTGTGAAATGACGTTTATGGTTTTGCTTGATACAGTAATCTATCAAAGTGTCTAAGCTGAGTAAATTTGTTCGTTTTTCGAAAAGTTTTGTTTCAATGATTGAAGATGAACTCATTAGGCTCTTATGAAGTTCATGAAAGTGGTGACATGTATTCCCTGATTAGATACAATAGTTAAGAGTACACGAATTTAAGATTTTTCATCTCAACTATTTAAAAAGACTGCGTATACTTTAATGCATGCCAATTAATGTGTGCGATATAAATATGTCTATTGAAAATTATTATTGAGATTCAGGGCATTTGTTTATGAACATACACTATAAATCTGAATTGGTGATATATGTATGTACCATAGGAAAAAAAGTTAATAAATTTTCTAATTAATTAAGTATTATGTAACACAATGCTTGGATCTAATTTTATAAGGGATGGATTCGATTACAGTAAAGTTTGATGAACATGTAAAAGATTTCTGAACAAAATGAGAGAAACAAAACAAACAACAAGTATCATGTTAATATTCATACTCATCCGTTCTTTATATTTAGAATCGGATTTTATAGAACTAAATTTCTAAATTGCTTTATTTGAAATAAAAACTGCAAAATTTTAGAAATTTTCTTTATTTTATGAAGTAAACTCGCATAATATTTCTCTCGAATTCAAATAAAATTTATTTGTTATCATTTTATATTAAATAAATTTATTAGGGTGTTTTGAGGAATTAGAAAAATTAATAATTTTTCTTCTTATTTAGTCTTGTTTTTTTCCCTTAGCTACTCTTAAAATTATAGAAAAATATGATTGTCAAGTATACGCGAGGAACTTGAATACTCATCAGAAATTTGGACTTTATTTGAAAAAACTTAATCATTCCTGACTTAGTTAACAGAAATGTGTTTGAGTAAATTTACTATAACTTAAGTTAATTGTTAAACTTGAAATAAGATATTTTTGTAAGATATCCTAGATTTAGATATATTTTGCTGAAGATTCTTATATTGCTTTACACATTTGATAAACAAATAAAAATACATTTTTATATTCCTACAAAGAAAAGAAACAAAAAAATAGGAATAAAATAAATGTAATGGTACTATATGCACTTCTATTTTTTTTTTTAAAAAAAGCAGTTATTTTTTATTTATGTATATATATATATATATATAAGTATTTGCTTATAAATATATATTTCAGAATGAAAATTTATTCCTTTTGTGCATAAGAAATAAATATTTGCTAATAATAATTGCACTCATAACTAATCATGTCTAAACACAGAGAACCGCAGAACCTACAACCGTTGAATCTATACTTATATCATGCATCTTTCATGTATCTGATTTATTTTAAAATTTATAATTTAAATTTTATCTTATTATAGAAGTATGTTCTCTTTTTCAACATAACATAAATTTGATAAAATGAAGGATAGAAACAATACTTTGAATTTGAAATGATTTGCCAGGAAGATATAACAATACTTGTTACATTTCTATTGGTATACAATTTTTGAAATCGAATAAAGTATTTTTCTACCTCTTAATTTATTCCTTAACATAACCTTTAATACTAAGTGCAAGCATTTATTTTAAATAAAAAAAAATTATAAAATACAAATTGCTTTTTTTAAAACGTATTACTATTTTTTTTTCTTTATGGACACACAATATATTTAAATTCAACAATTTTTTTCCATATGGTATGTATTTTGGCACTCAAGCATTTAAAGACACGACAAGCCCCTTAAGTGTGGGAGCCGTTTCAGTGGCGCGGCTCGCGTTTCCAAATTTTTTACGCTTATAAATAATCATTAATTCAAACTTTCGTCAAATTATAAATATTGCCGTGATATAATTTTGCCTAGAGTACCAGAGCCAAATATTTAATTAAAGGATCTTTTACATGCCACATAATCACATGACATGCGTGCCTACGATTTCCGCATCAAGAAAATCAATCGATTCCAGCCGGGATCAAACCTGAAACCTTAGGCTTGCTACCTCCAAGCCACTAAGCCAACAATTAGACGAAAATTGTTTAAAAAAATAGTTGGGCATGTAGATTTGAATTTATGAATTATTGTATTTCTGGAAGAGAGATAATAAGAGATAATAGAGATAATTTCTGGAAGAAAGATAATAAGAGTTAATAGAGATAATTTCTGGAAGAGAGATAATAGAGATAATTTCTGGAAGAGAGATATCTACAATATGCATTTCTACCATACATTTTCTAATGATTGCTCTAAAAAAACTAAATATTTATGTACTAGGAGGTATTAAGTTTGTACTAATAAATTTTCAAAAAAATATATTTAATGATCGCAATGTTAAGCGTATTTTTTTCTAATAACGCGTTTAATTACTCATTTAATTAGTAAGGACATAGCTTGAAACTATTTTTGTAGATTACTTTTATAGTGACTTAAATTTCACACAGTAAAATCATGCAAATATAATTCTTAATAAAAATGTATTTCTTTGAGCGTAATTCGTTGAATTACCATTAATCAATTTATTCTGGAATAAATATCAGTAAGAAATATTTTGGTAAAAGTACTCTCGAAATTTCTGTTAAAGTTACTGGTTGTAAAGGCAACAATATTTCGAAAAAGTTCATACATTCTTACGATTCCAATTTCACAAACTAAAGGCAGATTGAATTTGCCAAAGATGCTATAGAAACACGTTTTACAGGAAACACATCGCTGAAGAAAACATTTTTTTTTAAAATCTGAAATTCTAAAAATTTTACAAAACTCAAATATATATTTAAGGAAAGTTCACATTGCAATTTCCTTTTATACTAAAAAAAGACAAATGATTACTGCTATATTATTTCATATTCGAAAAATCCTTTAACTAAGAAATTATTCTAAATTTAGAAATTTATTAATTTTCAGAAAATTATAATGACTTCACTGAATGAGATTGATTTACAAATGGATGAATCTGGACTGTACAAAAAGAACTCGATTCGAAAATGTATGTAATTACAAAGACAAACATATTTGCTGTAAGAGTCTATAGATAACACACATATAAACTAATAGATTATATATGTGTGTTCTATTTTATTTTATTAATCTTCTCCATGATTTGGTAATACGTATCATTAACTCTTTTAAGCCAATATTACTTGTAATTTCCCATTAAAAAAACCTATCCCAAGCCTGCAGAATGAGATAACTAGATATTGCGTGATGTATCAAAAGAAAAATTCATCGTATCACCAAATATTTGATGGAGATATTACGAATCGATGTACTATTCTTCAAGTAATATCCAGACATCCATTTTCATATCGATTGTGTAAATCTCATAATCCTTCTCAATATCTCTTCCAATGTCCTGGAAGTGAAAGATTTAGACATAAAACGATAAAATGTTTTTTCGTATTATTCATTTATTCTGACATAACTCAGCGTTAGTTGAATAAATTCATTATTAGCTGAAATTTTCCAATGGAAATACTAAAATGAGTTGTAAAATAATTTATAAATTAAGGAAAATATTTTATTTTTTATTTCGAATACTTTAGTATAATTTTTTCAAAGTATTCAGATTCAAAGTGTATTATTACTTTACTTATCTATATTTATTCATATGTCTTCAATAAGATAAATGTACTTCAAAATTTTAAAATTTAAAAAAAAACAAGAATTACAAAATAGTTTTCAGTTATATAAACATACATTTAGTTTTCTTGGAATTTTACAACTTCTAGAGCACATAATTTAGGAAGGTGGGGGAGGGGGTGAATTCGAGGGAAGAATAAAATGTTATAACCTATAGAAGGAAAAAATAAGTACCTTCCAAACATTGTAAAAATTGAATTAAATAAAAATAAACGCCTCAAGAGTTAAACTAAATTACTAACTAATAATTTTAATAATAATATTTTTCTTTAGTATTTTATTAAAAACATTTTTGATTAATATTTATTTCAGAAATTTACTCACAATAAATTGGAAAAATAAATTTGTAGTAAAACTGTGTTTGTGAAAAGTTAAACTTCATTTGCTTAAAATATTATTTTTAAAATGGTAAATTTGATTTCTGCTAATTTGATATTTTTTTTCAAGAGTCTAGTTTTGGAATAGGAAGTATGTGATGAGAAAAGTTTGATTAAATTCGTAATTTATTTAATAACCTAACCTAATATTTAATATTGTTTGAAAATTTACAAGAATTTTAAGACAATTCAAGATTTTCGAAAATTTTAAGCTATAATCCAAATTTAAAGCAAAAAAAAATTATATGGTAGAATAATATTTGTCTAATACTTGCTCTTGAACAAATGGGTCGAAAACCCTTTCATTTCTCCGAGCCTCATTAGAAAAACTTACTTTGAACCCCTCACACAAATGTGTTAATACAATAAATACTAACAAGACAGATGACTTATTTGCAAAAAGAAGCAAAGAAAAGAATACTCAGAAAAAATAGTTTAGAAATTTAAATTTTATGAATTTACGAAATATCTTTACTATAAAATTTAAAGTCAAGGCAACAATGTAAAACTAATGATATACTTACTGTGGTAATATATGTTTAGCATATCAATGTCTTTTAAGTGCGACAATATTACTACGGAACCTATTTATATATATTTGATTTAATGGAAATAGTTGCAATTCCGTGAGTTCCAAGACGCTCTTTAAATACTTTAGTTATATTCTATCGTAAACACAAGATCTTGTACGTGTCAACTAATTATACTTCTGTACAAAGTATTTTTGCTGCAAATAATACTCTAATTATTATTTTTATTTTGTTAAGAGTAACTACTAAACTTCGAAATAATTAATACCAATTCGAGTAATCAATTTGATAATAGAAAATGCCAAACAATGTTTAGCTTACAAATATTAAAAATAAAAGAAAGCAAATTTGTTTTTGAGACAATGTTTATAAAAGGTGAATGGGAATTGTAGCTTAGCACGAAAATGGATAGATTTCGTGTACAATGTGCATTGTCCTCCTCAAAAATTAATAGAAGGAAAAGAATAAAGAAGAAGACTTAAGTGTTATACGTGAGAACAAAAAGCAGACAAAAATATCCACATTTTTACCTATCACATTAAAAACTTATGGGTACATGTTAAGTTTCAAAAAAATTCTGATTTAATGATTTTCACAAATTTTTGGTTGTCCCTTATGTTTATGCGTCATGAGAAACGAATTTAGTGCTCAAGTTACCACAATAAGCTAAACATTTAATTTTTAAATAAATTTTAAAATTTCATGTGGTTTTAAAATGCAACTTATCTTACAATAATTGACGTGTGCACATGAAATGTAATTTACAAATACGTTGAACAATGTACAATAAAGTTAGTATAGGTTTTCTGGTAACAAGATTGAAGTTCGTAATATTTGTTTTTATCACTGCTTAAAAAATATTTTTTTTTATCAATGCTTATTGAAATTTCCTTTAAAAATGTTTAAATTATTTTTTTAAAAAAAATAAGTTTGGCTTTGATTTAAACAGGCAAATCAATTTTTGTTACATATACTAATAGCAATTGCTAGGAAAATATCGAAACATTTGGCACAATAAAGGAAGTCTAAACAAATAAAATGAAGAAAAACTAGTTATTTTATTCTTTTTTTTTTAAATAAATCAGTTTCAAGTTTTTTTTTTTTTTTTTTTTTTTTTTGCTGCATTGGAATGTGAATAAAAACGAATCGGAAAGGTACCATAATTTTGGATTTTATTGAGTTTTCTTTCACTCACTTGTGTCAAAACTTTTTTAAAGCTTTTTCCCCTCATATTTTAAAGCACTCAATTGAACAGAAATGTTCAATACGAGGTTGTTTCGGATGACAATACGATAATTTAATTATAATTATAAAAATTAATTGATTAAAATTAATTATTTAAAGAATTACAGATACAGTCCTGTTGGCATAACTTTTGGCCACGGGTAAAATTTTTAAAAGCCTTTTTCTCACATTGTAAAGCTCTCAATTGAGCTGAAATATTTTCTATACATGACTGTTTTATATCACAATACGATAATTTAATTATAATTAATGAAAATTATTTTACCCAATTATTATTTTACCAATTAAATTATCGTATTGGTTAATTATTGAAGAATTAAATTTCACTCATAATTTCCATTGCATACAATGGGAATTGTTGAAACCAGCAAATTAAATTATCCCCTCGTAAAATTAAATTATTAAAACTAATTATAGTATAAAAGAAATTTGACTCAATGTTTCCTTTTGCTCTTAAAATTTAAGGTATAGAAAATTATGTTACGCAAAATCTGAGGGAAAGACATGTTTAAAAACTCGTTTTTTTTACCGGTGTTATTTTTAACTTAGAGTTTTCAAATTTTGTGACATTATAGAATAATTTATAAGGAACAATTTTAGCTAAAAAATTTTCTTTGATTTTATGACCGATTTT
Source organism: Trichonephila clavata (assembly GCA_019973975.1). NCBI lineage: Eukaryota > Metazoa > Arthropoda > Arachnida > Araneae > Nephilidae > Trichonephila > Trichonephila clavata. The sequence continues at coordinate 88,777 of BMAO01019981.1, read as the reverse complement.
TGTCAGTCGAATCATACTGGGTTCCCTTAAATTCCTAAAAAGTACTATAAAATAATAAATAAAAGAATCATGCACGCCTTTGCCAATTGAGAAGATTCCTAAACTTAACGCCTTTAAAGCACATTTCTTTTCCTTTGCGGTGTTGTTAAAGAAAGGGTAAATTGTGTCCTACGCTCAAAGGTCAACAATCTTCAATAAGATATAATTTCTTCTTTTGTAATGATCACGTATCTTTGAACTTTGCTATTGTATAGTTAAAAAAAATCACAGTCAGAATCTAATTAGGATTCGGTGGCTTCACTGTTTTCGGCCTTGGGGAAACCAAGGTCGTTAAGGAAACAAACACACGGATATAATATCAATACTTTTTTTGTTGTTTTTATTTGAGCTATTACTCTTCTCGTGCATTTTCCCATTACCGACGGAATAGTCGAAATAATGCGCCCACACATTGTTACGCTTAATAGACCACACTCTTCCTCGTAGCTAACAGTTTAGAAGAAAGACGAAAGGAAATAATCGCTTATTTTGAAAATTGTGCTTTTAAACAACACATTAGAAGCATCAATTTTAGGGAATGATTTTGTTCTACCTAGACTTATAACAGCCGGTTATTTGAACTCCAAAATCCAAAGAATGTCGACAGAATTTCGAAATACATATAACGATTTAACATTGCGTTATGCTAAGGGAATAATAAAGGGACAAATTTATTGTTAAAATTTAGCAATGTTGTAGTTCAGTACGATTTAGCTGTTATAAGTTTTTATAAAATTTGACGGGAAGGGTTATGTTTTTAGTTGGGAATTTTATATATTATCGAAATTATTTTAGCCAACACATGACTCACCAAGCTGAAGAAATAATATATATATATACAGGTGTCCTGGATCATTGGGACAATTTTTAAGGGGAGCTAAGGGACATCACAAGGATTCAGATTTGCATAACAATACATGTTTCAGAAATGTTTTCCTTCGGCAGTAGGTGGCGTTTTTCACAACGGCATTTGAGGAAACAGACCTACATTACCATAGTCATTTGAGCTTTCATTAATTTATAATTATTGTTAAATGCAGCAAAGGGCTAAGGTAAAGCTGAACCTAAGTAACTCTCAACAATCCATGACAGGAGTTCTTCGGGAAACAGGTACTCCACCATCTATTTAACCAATTGAGCTGCCATCGCTCGCACAGGGGTATGGTACGTTTTACAAACACCGAGCCAGCCGGCAGAAATGCACCTGATTCATGGATTGGCAGAAGTAAATGCACGGGAGGCAAAATAATTGTATCGCGAAAAGTACCCATAGAAAGATGAAGTGGACCATCGGATGTTTGTTAATTTGCATTACTATTTGTGTGAATATGGATTCTTTACGAGATAATAGGCTTAGTGAGGGCGGACTAAGCAATTCGACAGGCCACGGTATCGAAAACATTTTGTTCCATGCCTAGAAAAAACTGCGTTGGATACCGTTCGAAGGTATCCGAGTACCATGTTTGCATTCAACACTTGCTAATCGGCATAGCCGGATTCTTCTCCACGACAATGCTAAGCCACGTGCGTCGTAGAAAACAATTGCGAAATTAAATGAATTAAAATATGAAATTTTGTAACGTCCAGCTTATTCACCTTATCTTTCGCCAAACGACTTTTATTTTTTTTTAAATAAATATTTAAAACAGTTTTTTCGGATTGAAAATTATATAAATGAAGACAGTATGAAGAATTCCATGTCAGAGTTTGTTGATTCTAAAAATCGAAATTTCTTGAAGACTGGCACCTATGTATTAAAATCTCGTTCATTTTGAAAAAAATGTATATACACAACTTCATGTATTCACTTAAATATCAGACATTTCATAAGCACCAACCTAATAATTAATAGAATTTCGTTGGTTGTGTATAATTATGGAAAAATTATCGTTGATTTTAGATTATTCTTACATTAGTAACACACATGTAATCAGTTTTCGTAGATTCCAAGAAAAGTTTCTCTTTCTCACTCTTCATTAAAATTAAACCTTCCATATATATCAATAAAACTAGTATTAAACATTGAAAAAAGCTTTGATTTTTGTGAGTGTGTGTCAAAATCAAGAATTTATGCAAGGTCGATTTTACACCATCTGTCAAGAATTCAACACTAGAAAAATGTAGTAGTTTTGAAAGTGAAAACAACAGTTGCTTCAAGAAGATATATTGATTTCCTATATTATCTGTAAAGAAATTCTATAATTCATTTATGAATATGCATACAAAGAAAAAATGTATTATTTCTTGTAAAATTTTTTGTAGTTTTTATCAGACATTCACGAGTGTGTAATAACCGTAGAATTTAGAAATGAGACTGGATTGTTATGATCAGTCGAGTCCAGTCTCTGTCTGATTTTTTTAATTGTTGATAAATTCAAATCCGTATTAGCTGTGTAAACACACAAGTCTATGTGTTACGCATTTTTTAGAATTAAATTTCTTTCATCTGAAACGTAAAATTTTACATAAAAGCAAAGCCTTATCTTCTCTCTAAGCGCATATATCAATGTTTTATCTATTTTTAAAATTAAATTTATATTATCTGAATGGTTTTTAGTAATTTATCTTTAGCGTTTTGTTAGATTCTTACTAATATTATAAACGTAAAAGTTTGTATGTATGGATGTTTGTTACTTTTTCACCCAAAACACAACTAAATAGATATTAATGAAACTTTGTATTTACTTCATGTATTATACATCAGAATAATACATGGACTACAATTTATTCCGATTTTGCAATTAGTTAAAAAAGATATTAATTAAAAACCTTAAAATGCGTAATTGTTTTACCCCTGTGTGTTGTTTATTCTACCGAGCGACATTTCCATTTCAACGGAGTGAAGTTCCGACATTTTTTAAGTTTTTAAAATAACAATCTAATTGTTTCTATCACACTGAGACAAAAAAAATTACTGAATCGGAAAAATAATTAATTTTGCCACGATACGGTATAATTTTTTTAATAAAATAATAATATTTGTATTTTTTACGATTTTTTTAAATGAGTCAAAATCGATGTACTTTTATGATAATGATTTCTAAATTGTTCCGTATGAATATCATTACGCGTTAATGAATTGATATACTACACTAAAAAAGTTCATACTTTTCTCTTTTAGAATCAGTCATTTAAAAAAATAAAATAGCAAATATTTTTTTTACGATTTTTCAAAACATATACTCAAATTTTTATCAAACAATTAATAAATTCGTCATTTATTAAGATAAACGCACGAAACTTTTTTCCATGTGTAGACAAATATTATCGTAATATATACGAAGATTGAAAACATTGCTTCAAAATAACGAATTTAAAATGGAATTTTGTGTTTTTCGTCTAATACCGTTTTTCGAAATCTATGTATATATATATATATATATATATATATATATATATATAGTACTTTTTATTACATTTCTTTTTAAAAAATTACCGTATTGCAGCTCCCTACCCGCTACAGCATATCAACTTCTGCACCGTTCAATCAATCGCCAAGTTGCCAACATGTTTGCCAAAAAGGATGTCAACTTGGCTTTATCGCCAAGAATTTGCCAAGTTTCCATTGAATCGCCATTATAATGGAAGGAACAGCGTTGCTTGGAAATATTACAACTTTAACATAATATAAATACAACAGGAAGTAATATTAACGTATTACATAGCTATATACAAATTTACACTATTTTATGTGTTCATTACACACAGTTTGTAAAAATGTGCTACTTTTGCTGAGCAGAGATCAGCTGGGGAAGGTGTTTTCAAAAATTTAAAAAAAAATCCTTTTTATTAGCTATTAGATCCACAGATTTAAAATTTAACAAACATGGTTTTCTTTTGTTCGCCTGAGGTATGCAAAAAAATTTTTTTTTGTTTAATTTGCAATTCACGTATTATTAACTCATTAAAAATTTCTTTATCATTCGATCTGTATTGTTTAATTTTACAATTCACCCGTGCGAAGACCGGGTATACTAGCTAGTATTTCATAAAGCCGATTCGACAACTTTTGCTTGCATTCAGAAATACACTGGAGTAAGAAATTAAGAGAATTTGTATACTTGATCGATTATCTCTAGAACTACTGGATCGATTTTATAATGAAACTTGATATGTACATACATTGATACAATGCAAAACAAATAACAGTTCAACAATTGCAATACACATGCATGAACATGCGTAACACTCGTTCGAGTGAAGGTATGAAACAACGGTTGCAGAATAAACAAAAGAAATGAGTTAATAGGGGCTATACAGGCCTCTCAGCGTGATGTCATACTTGAAATAAGGCAGTTTATCCGTTCTTGTGTCAATTGGTACCACTCGTTCAGCAACGCTGTTTTCATTTCCTGGATGGTTCTCGGATGGGGGTTACGAGTTGCAATTGCCCTCCTCAGAGCGTCCCAGACATGGTCTATAGGATTGAGGTCTGGAGACCTGGCTGGAGAATCCATACGGCGAATATCCTCACTCTCTAGAAATTCATCGACCAGAAGAGCTCTATGTGGTCTCACGTTATCGTATATTAAAATGAACTCGGGACCACATGCATTCCTGAAAAGGTGAACATTGGGTTTCCAGACCTCATCCCTATACCTCACACCAGTCACAGAGTTTTTTCAATGGAGAGGTGTATGACATCATGTTGGATGGAGAGGTGTATGGCCATCCAACATGATGCCTGCCCAGACCATTTAACTTCTTCCGCCCTAATTGTCGATTTCGGGGACATTGGAGGGTAGGTAGCGGGTCCTTGGCTCTCTTTATATGAACGTACGGTAAGAATCAGTGTTTAGGTTGAAACGGGACTCATCGGTGAACAAAATGGTCGGCCATTGATCCATACTTCAATCTCTATGCTGTTTGCGCCATGCTAAGTGGACTCTCCTGTTCGTAGACGTGAGCAGGACCAAATAGCAGGTCTTCTGGCAAACAACCCTCTCTCATGAAGTCTTTTTGAAACAGTCACCCTTGATACACGGGTTCCTGTGGCTGCTTACATGTAACGTGAGAGCTGAGAAGCTGTAGCCTCTTTGTTACGCCTCGCTATAATCGACAAAAGACGATCTTCTCTTACCGTCGTTGCTCTTGGACGACCTTGATCAAGCTTTTTCTCCATGGATCCAGTATCCTGGAACTGTTTCCATAAGTTACACATGACGCTGGGCATTAAATTGAACTCTCTACAAATCTGGACTTGACATTGACCTGCCTTTAGCCTCCCTCAATTCGCCACCTCATTCCATCATCTAAACGTTGGGGGTTACTCATTTTTACTGTTACAATTTGAATTGAACCGATTGCTTCAAAATAACACCAAGAAATTCGTCGAGGTGTTTTGGCGAACGAAATACGTCTTAACTTACACGCGCTTATAAAGCCTGTTTTTCTGCTGGCTCCGCCTACACACACGTGTACGCTTATGCATTTGCCATAAAAGATTTGCATTTTTATCTAGAAGCAGTGGTTTTTCATTCAGTTCAGTTCTTTTCATGAAATTCGATAAAATATGTAAATTTTCTTAATTTAATTCATCAAAGTACTTTCACATAAGCATAGACATATTTTCAAGTTCTGTAATATTTTTTTTAAAAAACATAGTCAAATTACAATCTTTGTTTTATATTAATTCAGTTTACAATTCTTAAATAAATTTGCAAATTGTTAACGCAAAATTGTTATGTCTTGATCGCATTTTCTGTGACAGCGTTACTTTTGGTTAATATACGTTATAATTTATATTTAATATAGAATTTTATTATTAAAAATTATACGTATGTGTTACGAATTTAATTATCATGTAAAATATTTATCTTTAACGAATGTAAGGCATGCAAACTTATTTTTTTACAATAAATATTCTCATGCTCTTAAATCAAACATATCTTTTTCTAAAAACATTTTAGTATTAAACTAAATAATATGTAAACAATGAAAGATCCAAGAAATTCCCTTCAAAACAACGTTTCCTGTAACTGTAGTCGAGATATTTCTTTTTTGCTAGTAACAATACCATTGTTTACAGATTTGTGTTGCATTTTTAATAAGAAAGAAAAAAGATTTTTGTTTATATCTTCAATAAGCAGATTGGTTTTCCAGCTTAGTCATTTGAGGAAAATATGAGGAAATAATGCTTGTCTTAGTATTTTTAGACAATGTTGCAATAATTTAGCACATCATTGCAGCACAGTAAGATGAGTTACAATTCATTTCCATTACAAAAACTGATAAGAGATGAAATTCTCACTATACTACATTAAAAATAGAATATTGCAAAACATTCTTTTTATAGTTTATTGAAATAAAACAATCGACGCGTGAAACAAGCATGGGTTAAGTGTCAATTACCATGATTGCAATTGTTAAAATGATGAATGAATGTAATATTAAAGATGCATTATGTTTTCTTATTTTGCACCCTATCTTTTCACCTTCTTTGCAGTTTGATTTCCGTAATACACAATTTAAGATGGCTATTATTCGAAATATCCATCCATTTCTTTTGGATTCTTAGTATATCTAAAAGTGACATAATTCAACTGGCTTTTTGGCACAGTATATAAAGTCATTTTACATGCACAGAAAACGAATAGCTACTTTTAAGTTATTTGTGATTCATGTAGATTTGTTGGTAAGCTTTTTAAAGAGTGGAGAGAGAGAGTTATATTAACCCCTCGTGTACCAGATTGCGCTTTGAAGAATTCCCAGAAATCTGGGACTTTTGGGGATACTGAACTTGTGTTGCGATGCACGGCATTCTTTCTTTCAATGCTAAGGCACACGTTCGTTCGGTTTCGTTTCGCTTTCTAATGTTTTTTACTGTTTTTCTTGTTTATTTTTACTTTTTCTTACCAATATGGCATCGTCATTGAATTTCAACGAAAGTGATGCTGAACGTGAATATTTGCAGGAAACCGATGAATACGGCCAATGAATACGACAGTGACTCTAATACAAATTTATGTTTTTGTGATAATGAAAAGGAAGTAATGGAACAAAAATGACAATACAATTATGTAACGCATGTGGAAAAGATTTTTGTAGCAAGGAACATTTCGTGCAGATTCCCAAAGATCCGTAATTTTTATTTTAATTTTCCTATTTTTTTCAAATTTTTGTAACCCAGACAATTTTGTAACTTAAACTTTGTAATTTTATACAATTCCAATGCAAGAAAATCTGCCTTGTAATGTTTCCTGTGATGGTTACACTGTTTGCAAGCACTGGAAAAGCAGGTTACCAGTTGGTTACACTGGTTGTCAGCACACCTAAATGTACCATGTAACCACATGAAGAATGGAGTTTGGCCCTATACACAACATGTATCCACTAGGGGTTACATGGTACACAAGGAGTTAAAGTCGCCCTATAAAGCTGCACGAGGGCTTTTGGTGATGGTTCTAATAGTTATGGACCATGGTCAAGTAACGAGGATAACATCCCTCTGCTAACTTCCATACCACACCAAAGGGAAGGCCGTCTGAGTCTCGACAGATTTAACTAGCATAGGCTCCCTCCATATGACGAGTCTTCAGCGGTGCTATGTTTAAACTAATGACACACCATCTACGAGTCCATGACCTTGACCACTAAGCTACCGCGCCTCATCAGTCAATGAAGAAGCATACAAATTTGTTAAATAGAAAATAAAACGATTACAGTTAAAATATTCAATAAACTTTCATAAAATTAAAAATTATTTAAATCAAATTAGGCTTAACAGTATTCTATTAACTTGTCAAAAGTAGAAATTTAATTTATCGCTTCAACATGTACTTATATACTGCTAAAAGCAATATATAACGGAATGTAGTCACTAGGTATAATTTAAAAAAGTATTGAAGCATTCAATAAGTTAAATTAAGTTATGTGACAATAAACTACTCATTATTTAGTTAGCTGTCAAATAAAGTTCCTGTTAAAAGCAATTAGTAAGACCTTCATAGAGCATATCAGTTGTAGAAATCAATGCTAAGATATTCTGGTGAAACGTATGTTACATTTATGAATAAATTGTACTGGTAAATTTTTAATGTGTGCGCTTACACAGACTCATGTTAAAAATCCACGAGAAAAGAAAGCAAAATGCATCTGAAAATGAAATCAATAAATCTAATTTGGAAATATATAATGTACATCTTTAACTTAGTAGTTATATAAGTTCAAGCTAATTTCATTTTAAATACAATATATCTTATTTAGAGCTTCAAAAGTAGACATTCATGTAATTCAGAGAATCTTAGCTTAGTAATTTGATTTCAGATAACTTGTTTTTTAAGATAATACTAAATTAAATTTAAAAAATCTACATAAAGGATTTTTTTCATGATTGACATATGCGGAAAATGATTTGGAAAGTTTTAATTTTTCAAAATGTTTTTTTTCATTACATTTATTTTGTTAATTGATGAAACGAATGCAACTATTTGAGTAATAAAAAGAACTATTAAACGTATTAAGGAATCCTCAATTAATTATTTTCTTTGAGTATGAAGTCTAGGAACAGATATATAGAACACATCTCATAAATTCTGTGTAAACTATGAAAATTTTTAAATTTGAAGTTATGCTGCAAGTTTATCAAAAAAATGAACTTTAGTACCTTTATGGTTATTTGTTAATGCTAAAAGATGAAACGTGAGCAAATTATATAAATTTACCACCACAAGTAAATTTCAGACTGGAAGCAAATCAACTATATTATGTCCCGAAAATAAAACACCTTATGTTTATTTTAAGCGAAACATTTCTGGTTATCTATACACATTAAACATACGGAATGCTATGACTTCAATATTTGAATAAATGATTTTTATAAAATATTTTCTTCTTATATTTCTTCACAATTGTATATACAACTATGTATAACTTAGACAAGGAAGTGTTGCACCAAAGCAACTTAATTTACAAGATTTTACAAATAAGACCGTTCATAATCCTTGAGAAACATCCAATCAACAACGAAATTACTCCAAATAATATCAATAAAAGCTATTCAAGAAAAAGCGAAGAAAAAGGTTGTATTTTGTTTAAGCCAGAAATTTTGGAGGCGTAACACAGACACAAAATAATTATATTTAAATCTAAGCAATCTATCGGTCGACAGCTCTTTTAACTGTGCTGTGTTATCCTAAAATGGTATTTAATTTATGATGTGAGATAGAGAGTGTTATATATATCTATAAAATTAGTAAATCTTTCCACGGGCAGTAATATAAGTTTTATATTACACTAGATGGTACAGCCGCTCTTCGCACAGGTGAATTGAAAAATTAAACTATACAGATTGGTGAAGGATAAAGAAGTTTTTAATGAGTTAATTTTACGTCAATTGAAAATTAAACAAAAAAGAAGATTTTTGCTTATCACAGCTGAACAACAACAACAAAAAACCCATTTGTTAAATTTAAAGTTTGAAGTTCTAATAGCTAAAGAAAAGGATTTTTTTAAAATTTATGACGCACCGTAACTCTTTTGTGGGTCGATTTTTGAAAAAAACACCTTCTGAAGCTAAACTCTGCTCAGCAAAAGTAACACATTGTTACAAATTTGTGTAATGAACGCTTAAAAGAGTGTAAATAATTTATATCTGGATGTGTAATGCGTTAATATTACATTCTGTTGTATTTTTTTGTATGTTAAAATTGTAATATTGGCAAGAAAGCTGTTCCTTATATTATAATGGCGACACAATGGAAACATAGCGAAATGTTGGCGATTGAGCCAAGTTGGCATCACTTTTGGTAACCACGTAGGCAACTTGGTGATTGATTGAACGGTGCATAAGTTGCTTTTCTGTAGCGTCACCTGGTAGGGGGAGCTGCAACAAAGATGATATCACAAAAACCTTCTCCACAAAAATGTACATATACATAACTAATTTTCATAGTGATTGGTTGAACATAATTGGAATGAAGCGATTTCATATATCAAGCGTCCATTTATATAGAGAGACCTGTAAAAATATTTCTTTTTTAACACAATTATTATGACACATTAAAAAAATAATGCCCATGAAGAGTATTTAATTGAAAATACAGTGACAAAGTGAAATTAAAAACATGACAGAAAAAAATTATGAAAATAAACTTTTAGTACAAGAACAAACAACCAGAACACAATATTTCTGTTATCAAGAAAATGATGCTTTTTTTAAATGCTGAATTCTCTCCATATAACTGTGTTAAGAAACATTAAATAGGTTTGAATTTACTTTGAATGTCCAAAGTCTCATTGACTCCAAAATAAAATTTAAATGTACTTTGCTTTTAAAAATGGTGAAAATTTTTAGTTAATTTCATCGTTATGTAGTTGAACATAAATTCATTTAATGTAAGTACATTTTGTACAAAGGAACTAAAACAAATACGAATTTTCTGAGATATGTCCTCTGATTTAACTCCTTAAGCGGTCATTTTTTTTACCTAAAATGTTAAAAAAAAGCACAATTTTTTAATGCATACATTAAAACATGATACTTAATATAATGTGAAATTGGAAGAATTTTATTTTAATTTTCAATTTTAAATTTTTCACTTATTTTTTTTTAGTTTATAATTGTGGCACACAAAACCCCCTAAATGTTTGCTTTTTATAAGTAAACTGTTTATGTTGTAAATAATGTTTCATATGTCTTAAAATAATTTATCTCATATTTACAAAAATGTTTCATGTTCGTATCTCTTTTTGAAATGGTTGACGATTTAGTGTGTGTGCATGTGCATTGTATATATGCATTAACAAATTGAAGCATGGTATAATACTGAGTCTTACGTTACAATGGGACAAATATATCATCAGCCTTTTTGGATTAGCTTTCCCTTTCAATTTCTTCTCAAGCACCAAATTACACATTGACTTGCAAATCCCTGTTCTTGATCAAATATTTTCCAGAATCTAAATTTCTGCCTTCAATGAAAATTTTCCACCTTCACCATGAAGAAAATCTTGGATGAGAAGTATTTCAATACCATGAACACAAACTGCATCTCTTAAAAAAACTACCCTAATGTCACTGTAAGAATTAAAGATTTGTACAAATCTAAGATGAAAAGAAGAAACTAGCAATACCCGTACAACGTACGGGTAAACTGGTAATGACCAGCTTTCCAGGCGTTAACCAGTCCAGGTTGCTTTTAAACCAGTCCAGGCGTTAAGAAAATTGACAAGGTGGGGAAATTTGGATCGGGGTTAAGGCACAGTTATCTTCCTCTTCAATGGATTATAGATCATAATTTCGAATTTCATTAGCAACAGCTCTCCTGTTGCTTCTAAGTGTGATGTTAGTAAACAACCAGAAGATCCAACTAATGAAAGAGAACTCAAAATTTCGTCCAATTGACTCCCTATTTAATACCAACTCAATGGTTAATATTCCCAAATTTATAAATAACTTATGAGAAAAGAATGAAAGTAAATTGAGGAAGCATTGAAGATTTAATTGTATTTCTCATACTCTCCCGGTAAAGGTTGAACAAATGTAATAACAATATATTGTTCTTAATATTGCATTACCAATAAAATGATTGTTGTGTACACTAATAAAATATAACAGCAGTAAGGAACTGTATGATTATGAAGTAATGCTGAGAATTTTAAAGATATTTAAAAAATATTTCTGAAGTATTTTATTAGATTTATATTAATAAGAGTGCATGTATTATATTTTTAAATACAGCGTTATGCATCGGTATTTATCCATATTTTAGAATACAGGAAAGCTCAAATGCATCTCGAAATGGAGTAGATTCTTTTTAACAGTTTTAAGTGTCAGATTAGAATTAAAAGAAACTTTAGAAAAGTTTGTGACAAAAAAAATTGTCTTGGACGAATTGTGAAATTAAACTCGATTGTATGTAAAGCCTTGTCAAAACTTTTAGACTAAGACAAATATGTACTTTCTAAGACTTTTCTCCGAGTAAAAGGGCTTCTTCTTCTGTGTATCCGATCTCCTACTTAACAGCCACACAAACCTCAAACAAAGCTTAATATTCCCAAAATTTAAAACTAACTCACGCGAAAAAGAATAAGCGGAAATTGATTTTTGGAAACTGACGATACAGTTTCGAGAGATAATTGCATTTTCCTGAGTTCTTCCGGCGAAAAGTTGGGTATGTATCTATCCTAAAAGTCTTCTTTTCCCTTAGCAGCTGAAGTTTTCATGAAATAGTTAAAGCTACTATTGAGAAGAAAACTCTTTGAAAATATATAATCAGGGTGAGTAACCGAAGGCTACGTGTAAAAAGCGAAGAGAAAATTCAATTTCTCTGGCTATTTTGGAAAATAACAGTGTCGCATTGCGAGAGAAATCGAAAAGCAGGGACCCAGACTTTCATCAGCGTACGATCAAAGAGCCCCTTTATAGAAAGAAAACCGAGTTCCAATCCGTTTTCAAGCACGGCTGAGTTTAAATTCGTTCGATAACTGGAATTTCTTGTCCTCTGGCGTGTCAACAAATGCCTATTTTTCTGTGAATACGGCGAATGATGAAAAGATATGAAAAATGCTCAAAGCATGAAAATGTTCCATGAATTGGAAATTTGCATAGCTCTGATTTATTATTCATAATAATGTAATATTTAAAAAAACGGTGCTTCGGGTAAATATGTAACTTACGTGTAATGCGTTTGTTTTCACTATACCCAGTTTTTGCAAATCCTAACTGGAATACCTAAGTTTTTTACCAAAATGTTAAGAAAACTGTTCAAAGTAAATGTTCTGAGTTATGGATTTGAAGCATAAAATATGTTTTAGTTTCTATAATAACACCTTTACAAATTCCTTTTTACATTTTTAAGTTATCGTGAAAGTTGTAACAATGCAATCTGAGTGGCTTTTGATACCAGTTTGGTCAATGTTTTCAGTTTTAATACCAGTTTTTCTGTTGGTAACCAATTAGAGTGCCAAACTCTGCTTGCTGTTTAAATTTGGCGAACTGTTTGAAGTCAATGATCTCAATGTTTTTGAAAGTCTTCATTAATCCTACGCCTTTTTTGAGTGGATTAAGAGAATGGATTAAAATTTAAAAAGATCGTATGGGGTCGTCAGAGCAATAGGTCGATATAATGCAACAAAAGAAACGTATATTAAATACATATGTTTCTATGACAATTATAGATCACACATGATCATGAGTACGGTTCAATAGAGAAAGATTATTAAGAATTTTTTTAAATTGAATAAAAATGGGTTAATAAGGAATATAATCATTATTTACACAGTTATACAGCTCTAACAATTTTAATTCATGCTGCTGGAAATGAAACAGTATATCAGTTCTTATAGCATTCGATACTACTTTTACAGCCATGCTGGCTTAGAACTGTATAATGCTCAAAGGTAAAAGGTAAAAGTTGCAATTGTCCTACCAAGACCATTTTAAATATTCCCCATTGGCTTAAAGTCAGATTATCTGGTGTGAATCCATCCGGAATAATCAAAAACAACTGAGTTTACCATCAAGGGCGTAGACATACTCCATCCTTTCAAATATTTCTTCCTCGGGATGAACCCTGTATGAACAAGAAATTTATAAACAAAACATAAATCAGGGTCAGATGCAACCTTGAAGAGTTGAATATAGATCCTTAAAATATCTCAAATATTTTTGGTGTATGTTATACATAGCTGGGGATCCAAAATGCAATATCAATAAGAACAAGAGAGGTGAAACTCAAATAAATCGGGGAAATAACGTAAAATAAAAGATTCATATTATTCTTAAAATAACAGCCTTGTTCTATTTAAGGGACTTGAAAATATTAATATGTATGTATCCATAAAGGCTGGCAATAACTACTACGAGTATGGTACGCATCAGTATTGATAAAGAAAGTTTTGGTTGTATTCTTGGAGTAAGTTATATTACGCTACTTTCATACGTTGCCGAAGTCCATCTGCAGTAGTATTGAACAGTGCATGTATTGATTGTATGCAGCTATGTAATTGATTCGACAATAATTGAACCCGTATGTTTGACAGATGAGAGATCAGGCCAACATGCGGAGCAAAACAGTAATATAACCTAAAGGGAAATGAAAAATTGTTGAACATTTTGTGTCACGTGAAGTCAATTATAATCCTGTACAAACTAAGCTGCCTTAAACTAAGAGTAGCAACATATTTCAAAAATTCAGTGACGTAGCGCTTAACTACTTAAAGACCAGACAATTTTTATTATGAAGGGGATGTAGGGAGTAAAATCTAGAGCAGCGGTTCTTGAACTCTCGATCGCCCCCTTCCTTTACGTATCAGCCTGACATCGAGGACCCCCAAGATTTTGAACACCCCTCTCTGACTCCCAACACATGCTCTGTATATATACATGGTAAGTGATATAAAGATTTCTCAACAATCCTAATACTGACTCTGTGCTACCAAAACAGACTTTTTTAATATTTAGAGAGAGAAACGGCTACTTATATTTAGGACGGCCTTATTAATGATATGCAGCCCCCAAGTTACAGGGACCCCAATATGTGTAAGAATAAAATGTTAAGGCTTTGCATCAAAAGTCCTTAGGAAGCCTTTTTTAGGGATCCTCAAGGAATTTTTTGACACAAGAATTATTCAGGACCTGTTGTTACTCCAGTGTTAACGCTTCTTTTTTTCCATGAAGAAAACAGTAAACATCTAATTAAAAATATTATGTTTATTTAAGGCTATGTGTAATTGTAAACGTAAAAAGAAAACTCAATGAATATTCTTGATTGATATACGTGTTCTAGTAGAGTTTTTTCATTGGGTGAAATTTAGCGACCTGGTCTAGCACGGCACATCTTTCAATTTTTCCAAGAGGCATTTCAGAGTCTGTAGTAAAAGAGAGATCATTTAACATTAAATGAGAGATCTTCGCAAACCCCACAGCACTGGGGACCTCCAGGGGGGGGGGATCGCGGATCACAGTTTAAGAACCGCTGTAGATGTACTCCAAACCAGGTACCTGATCGGTATGGTGATGTATAAAGTAAAAATTATGTAATCCCTTTCTACGAAATAACACCAAGCTTATTTAACAATCATGGAGTGAAAACTCTATGATTCGCGGAATCGTGACTTATCTGAAAATACAATGTTATTCAATTCATTTGTCCGTATTGGTCCATTTATGGAACCGCAATTTCATTCTTAAAACAAACACATTAAATTTTGTAACTGCTTGCTACATTGCATCCAATTTATTTTAAATTCTAAAGGAGATCACATATTACTTTAAAAGCCTTTCTGTTCCAGATTTTTAAGTTTTTAATCATTGAATCTTGTTTCACGTGTAATTTCTTCAAAACTTAACTTTCGTCTTATTCGTTTAACTCGTCATTTTACTGTGGTTGAAAATTACAGCCCCCTATCCGGTAAAGTGTTTAGCGGCATTGACTGTTGGACTGGTTTCGAATCGTGGAGCAGTTACGTAAATGTTTATAGCCTTTGTGATATGGAAGTACGGTTGCGTATTCATTTTCAGTTTTAAAATATTTATAATCATGAGACGTTACCACACACAACACACAAACAATTAAATATTCATTTAAAAAATATATTTTGTGGGTAGACACACCCACCCATTTCGGGGTTCCGCAATCGGTCAAAGTTACTTACAGACTGATTGAATTCCCCATCATTTAGGGAAGGTTCACGCAAATTTTTCTTTAGGGTTATTAATTTAGGTTTAAGGATCTCGTTTAATTACTATGGTGCAAGTAGCCACATGTACTCTAAATAGCCGACGAGCTGCAAATCCTCTTGTGTGGTTGATGGAAGAGGAAGAGAGTTGACTACCTCTAGGGTGCTCTTCCTCAAAGTTGAGGTGGAACATATCCAAATCGCACTGTCATGTGCATGGTAGTTAGAGCTATGGCTAACGACAGGCATATAGCTAGCCTTTTGCCTCGATGAATTTCGTGGCCCTTGATCTGGCACCGTCAGATAGGTGGCATTAGCACTAACAAATTACAAATTACAATTTGAAATATTTCATGTACTTAATCGTTCTACACCAATTTAAAAATAAACTAATTCCTTTTTCTCTTCATTGGAATGTAGATTAACATATAACGCTCTTTTCCATCCAGAAAAGCTGTTCGAATTGAAACACTGGCAAAATGCAATAAATGTGTACGATAAATAATTACTGTGTATAGATATAATGATAAATCTAATGTCAATACTACAAAATCTTTGTAATATATCAAGCTTAATAATAATATATAAAAATAAATGCATTTGGAAATCGGATTAAAGAAATACAGTGCAAATCGCTTAACCCGAAAATGATTGAATTGAAATATTTTTTCTCGTTTAAATAACTTCGTGATAAAGGATATTGCAAAAAAGAAACATATATTCATCAAAATAAATTTTTCAAAGTACATTTTATTTACATAGATATGTATATATTCACATATTTAATAAAAATCAATAAGGAAAAAATAGGCACAATAACATAATAAAATTAAATACAAAATGTTCAAGTTTTTTGAAAAACAAAACAAACCTTATTTCGGATGACTGGGAGCAGGAGCTGCCTTATTCAATTAATTTTTTTCATCAGAATCTGCATCAATGATATTTTTGAGCTTTGAACAAACTCGAAAATATCTTTGCCTGCCATAAAAAAATTGGGCTGCACACACATTATCATCATTCACTGTAACGAATTCCCTTGATGATACATAGGGCAGTCTAATAATATAGAAACTTTCTCAAACTTTGGCTGGTGTTTTACGTATTTTGCTCATTCTCAGAAGAAAATCTTTTCGTGTTATGCGATTTTCGTTTCGTGTTAAGAGAAAAAACGCATGAAAATACATAATACTTTGTAGGAATCTGTATTATTTCTCATTAAAAGATATTTCGTCTTAATCGTTTTCGTGTTAAACCTGTTTCACTGTAAATAATTTTCTGAAGATGCATCACAAAATTTAAAAAAATGAACTATTTATGGTCAAGTTCCTATAGGTAATTGTCAAAATTTCATCCGAAATGTAACTTAAATCCTTACTCTACTAAAATATCTTTATTTTCTTATTCTTTTCATAAAGCCCTTCAAAATGTCCTCGAGCTAAATGACAGGAGCAGACGGAAAATGTAAGGGATCTTTAAAATATGCCATAATATCTCTCTCTAGACTTCTTAATTGGCATAACAATTTTGCAGGGACAATTCATTCGTATTTCAAATGCTGCTCTTTCTTGCTATTCAAAACTCCGCCATGAGTTCTCAACTATTAAAAAGTTTTGGTTGAGCTGAACTGCTAATTGTTAGTCCATACAAATCTCCTATATATCTATGATTAGTAACAAGTAAGATTAGTATCAAAAAAGTAAAATAACGATTACATTCCTAAAACAATAGATAGTTTTTCAAAAGTTATAAGAAATAAAATTTAGACAAAGAAATTACTAGGTTGAGAGATGGTCCGTTAGATTAATTTTGGAAGTACTTTAAGTTAATATGAGACATATGTTGCGCTTCGATAAATATAATTTAATAAGGTATTATAGTTTAGACTGGTCATTTTTAATACTTGCTATTCTGATAAACATAATGAAAAGTAAAAAAAAATTTCATTTTAAGAATGATTACTTCTTAATAGGCCGGTTGGATGGCATGGTTGGTTTGTTGCTGGCCTTCGGCACCTAAGGTTGCGGGTTCGACCCCAGTCCAAGTCTGAGGATTTTCATGATGCAGAAAGTCGACAGCAGCCATGTCGTATGATTATACTGCATGTAAAATATCCCTAAAGTTTCTGTTTGGCTTGGTGCTCTCAACAAAATTAAATCCTAGTACAGGTTCGTACCGTCAAAGCTCAAGTGCCTCATTCAAGAGAAGGAACTGGGTGTCAAAATTACCTGCAGCGATTGTAATCCACCATACATGGTGCCGCTCTAAGAAGAGATACCATCTTCCGGGGAATGTACAAGGTCTGCAGTGATAAAACACGAATCTGCAGCCCATTAGGAAAAAATTCCTTCTCAATAGTTTTTACAAATGGTTTTGAAAAATAAATTTAAGGAAAAAAAATTGAGAAAAAATACATGTTGAAAAATTACTAAAAGAACACGCTAGTTCTATTTGACAGGTTCTGTAAACGACAAGGATCAGGAAAATTTAATGCAAATATTGAATTCCGAGTTAAAAAAATTCGAAATTTTGTTAAATAAATATTACATTGAAATGAAAAGTTAGATGTAGAATGAGAGCACTCTTATGAATAATCAAAAACTAATGATAAGTAGCCTTATATAAATATTTTTTATTATCAAATAAATGTTTGTTAATTAAGAACAACTTATTCAATGAAAACTCATTAAAATTGATAATTTGCATTTTCTTTGGTGAATTAATTTTAGGGAGAAATTGAATTGCTTTAATTTTGGAATAAATTTAAAATAAAAAATGAAAATTCAAAAATACTTCCATTTTCTCTTTTTTAACTTTACCAAAACTTTATAATGTTTCAAAACTGTTACTTCAGTAGATTTTATAATTTTTCTTCTATATTGATAAATAGTGTTTTTAGAAATGTTTCTCAAAAATCTCGACACGTTGAAATTAATACATTTCAAGGTTCAAATTAATCTTCTAATTAATTCAAATCTAATTGCCTGCAATATATGCATCATGCTGCTGCTATAATATTATCTTTTTAATTTCAAAGTATTAAATCTAACTATTCATTGTATCAAATAATAATTAATACTTATGTAAAAAAATGAAATTATAGCTTTCAAATAAAAATTTAATAAGTTAAATATTTTGTAATTTTTTCCAACGGACGAATATATTACGCTTGAATAGTTACATGAAAACATTAACTCTCTCAACAAAATGTTCGTAACTATAGTTATTGAAACTTTATTATTTTATCTGATTTATATATTATTTTATAGTAAATTAACATTCAAGAGGGAGAATAACACTTTGATTTGGAGTTTAACGGCACCTGTGCTGGCATCTCGCTCTTCATACTTCAATACAATCCCAAAATGATAACTTTGACCCTTGATATATTTATCTTACCTCAGCCCTTCTGCATGGCTGGTCACAGAAGTTATCGAAGAATACGTTATAAATTTTTTAGAAAGGTATAAATTAAAAAAAACTGGTTATATTAAGATACATTGCATACAATTCAAAATGTAACACTAAGAATGTTAAGAGATATTAGCGCTTAATTAATTACAGGGATAAGTACAAAAGTTAAATGGTTGAAAATACCGAGTTCCCCAAATGGCAATAACATGCCATTCTACGCCTCAACATTAAAAGAAAGAGGCTTTGGATGTTTTGTTAGGCTATGTCAGTTCATGCTGCCTCCACATAGTGCCTAATTTGATCTGCTGTTGGAGTAGCTGGTATATGCTGGGCTAGTCGTTGTCCATCTATTGACCAAATACATTCTGTAGATGATAGACGGGAAGAATAGGAGATTTGAAGGCAACAATACAATGTGGTGAGCGAAGAAAAATCTTGAATATTTCATTCCACATATTTACATATTTCATGCCTTTTGAAATTGGCTTCAGGAAACTTCTGATGGAAAAAGAAAACCCCAAAGATACAGTTTCTGAGCCAGAAAAAAACTGGATTTGTCTGTAAATGCAATGCCTTGGCATTAGACTTTCCATAATCACCGTTCAATGCTTCCATGCAAAAGCAATCTTTTGTGGTTTTGATTTAAATTTAATCTCATCAATAGAGGCCTTATAGTCATACTTATGTGTGTCGAATCGCACATGCTGACGTTGACTGTTGCGTAACAGACCGTATTTATTGTGATATGGCTCCTGATGCTGATCCTCCACTGCCAAGTATACAATATGCCGATCATTACGTAGAGTGGAGTGGTGCGACAAGGCTGACGACAAGTATGACCATTCCCTCCTTTATCCATTAATTACAGATTCGTATTGCTGTTACTTACTTATGTCCGACACTATAATGGATCATGTATGGATATAATCACCAGCAACAATTCATCTTAGATCGAACTCAAAAGCAAGTTCGAATGATGTTCATTTCCTTCGTAACATAATAAAGCTGGTCGCGCAAAACAGCTACATGATAAAGCAATTCAAAAAGGAACTATATTTTCCTTTTATATGCAAGCCCTCATAATATACGCCTGAATTGAAAAGCAATGCTAATTATTTGCATATCTTACCGTGGTATAAGCATGGTGAACATTTGAGGCGGTTTACATGCTTCTTTAAAGGTGTTGAATGTTCGGTGACTATCAGGCGACGTGATTAATATATTTCAGGTACATATGATTAGTACAAATGAAATTAATTTAAACACACAGATATAAATAATGTTGCACTTATTTTCTTTTGCAAATAAAATTGCTATAGAGGTGGTTTGTTTGGCAACTAAGACCTACTTATGACTTTTTTTTTCAGATCAAGTAATTTTTATAGAAACTGTGATACTATTTCTGAGGGTATTATACGTTTATTACTAAACATTTTAATCATGTAAGAATTTAAACTATCACTGGGTATCGAAACACTTATCACAGCCATATTAATTGTAATGATTAGAAATTGATGCACACGCGTAGGCTAAATGCTCTGGCAAAATATCTTGAGAGGGCTGAAAGAAAAAGACAGAGTTATTACCTATCGAGTTTTAAAAATATCTACACTAAATTTATTCCATAAGAAATACACGCAATCTATTGGAAAAAAGTAATTTAAAATTGTGTGCAGTCATCAAAATTACTAAACTCTTAATAACATTTGGAGTTTTATTTTTATCACAACTGGATAAAATTGATTGGTATCATTTCTAGAAGCTTAAGATATTAAATTAATATGTTCATGGATTTGTTTCATTTATTTGACATGGTTTTGTAATGTAAACGAAAAAAGTTTAGTTCCCGGAAATGCTTTTTATTTATTGCAGAATTAGATAGAAATGGTTAAGTAGCTTATGTCCGATCATAAGTACCAGATGTTTTCAAAAATAATTCTTAGTGGTTTATGCTCTAGATTAATTTGTCCAAGCTATTTATTTTATTTTCCTCGGTTTCAAGCTGAGCATGATATATGATCGATAAATCGCAATATAATAAATATCAGAAGCTTTGTACTGTGCCTTAAGAATCCCTGATTTCCGATCTTTGACCCTGCTCATTTTTTGAACTATTAGAGATAATTATACGAATTTAAGTTTTATGAAACGAGAAAATTAAATATAAAATTATATTAAATATTCTTATATATTATACGTCTGTTTTCATAATTGTGTTTAATATGTTTTTATAATTGTGTTACTACACTGCTCAAAAAATTAAAGGAACTCATGGATTTAAAGAAATGAGGCAATTACTTCTGATAACTAACGTAAAAATAAATCCATATTCTATACTGAAGCAGAAAAAAAAGCAAACTTTATATACTACTCAATGTACATGGGATCAAAAACCAGAAAAACGAAATATGTACAGAAATCGTGATTTCGAAGAAGCTGGTGCTTTTTGTTGTGTCGGTGGTGAAATTCAACCTTACGGCTGTTCTTTTAAAAACAGAGGACAGGAAAATGTCATGACAACGTGATCTACCGGAATCCATGACTTGGTGTATTATTGGGAGATTGGAACATTGACAAACACAAAGAAATGTAGCGGATGCATTGGAGTGGCAATAAGTGTCATTGCAATACTGTGGAATCGGTTCTTAGAAACATGTTCGACGTCGGCCAGGACAAGGTCGTTCTAGGGCTACCACATTAAATAATTACCGATATATTCTATTAACAGCTCATCGAGACAGAACAGCCAGTGTGATGCAGATTCAAAAACAGTTTGGCAAGAGGACGAAGGGTCTCACGCCTAACGATCCGAAATTGGCATTAAACGGGTTGCCTGTATGCACGTAGGCTACTGATGTGTATTTGTTTACAGCAGTGGTTTTCAAACTTTTCAATTCACGGAACTCCTAAAACTTGAAGATGTTTTTGTGAAACCCCTAGAACTAGAAAGTATTTACGTGGAACCCATTCCATACACATACTTAGAAGAATGTATCTCTCAAAATAATATTTAAAGCAGATCAACAAGTAATATATACTTAATGTAAATACAGTTATGAAATAAGTATTGGGTTTATTACTAAAAATTTTTATCTCATTTTTTAATATAATTTACTCATTAATAATATCAATTTATGATCCAAGTGTCACTGGGTATATGCTTGCTTTTTTCAAACAAATTGTCTGTGTCTATTAAATTTATCTGTAGTCGTATTTCATATTCTGCATTTTGATTTATTTTTGTAGCCATTTACGTTGAGAAATATATTTCTCTTAAACAAAATGTTCTGAATGGCATTAAAATGTTTACAGCTGTGAGAGGAACACTGTGTATCTTTTATGAATTAGCAACCTAAAATTTAGGAACTGTTTTTGCTTAAATTTAGGTTTTAGCATCGAATCTCTTGGTGTTGTTTCCTCTTCTTCATTATAGTGCTTTTTCCCGCAATTTCAAAATGGTGGGATTTCATTTTCTTCCCATTAGAAAATTATTTAGTTAGGCAAGACAATTTGTTAATTAACGAGTATAAAATTATCTCGGGGATTATAAACGAGTATTTATGTTTCTTTTCGATTTTTATTGTGACTCGTGGATGGGTATGCCTTGTGGAACCCCAGGGTTTCGCGGAACACAGTTTGAAGACCACTGGTTTACAGCAAGACACCGTATGGCCCGAAGGAAGTGAACTGTTGAATATCGTGAATAGATGCAATGTGATTGGAATCAAGTGCTGCTTACGGTGAGGCCCCATTCAGTTTAGACAGTGATGGCAGGTGTTTTTTTTGACGCGGCAAGAAAGTGGCGTTTGAAATAACCCAATATTCTTTCAGGAAAGGTCCCATTACAGATTAGGTGGTTTATGTTATGGACTTGTATCAGCATAAGCGGGCGTACAGACTTGCATATCATACCGAATGACAAGTTGACGGATTAAAGGTAAGTAAATGAGACCTTAAACCCTCACGAATGGCTGCCGTTGGTGATTCCTTTCTTTTAATGCATGATAATGCTAGAAACTATACAAGTCGTCTTGTGGAGAACTTTCTTGTAACTGAAACAATACAGTGAACGGAGTAACCAGCACGTTCTCTTGACCTAAATCTTATCCAGCATGCTTGAGACTCAATCGAACGACGCATTCAGAAAGATCACTGCCTCCGCTTACTGTCTGGAAGTGGAGATTACATTTCTTGAAGAGAGAGTGGAACACTAGTTTCAGTGGTAACCTCATCGTATCCATGCTAAACAGATCTTAACAGTTCGAGGGTACCTCGCATCCTATTAAGCATCCTATATCAATTTCAAGCAATCAGATTTTTCTCATTTGCATGTTGCGAAATTGTTGGCCTGAAGAACTATTTCATGTTCTTTAAGTCATTCGAAAGAATTAAAAGTACGACCTTTTTTGCTTCTTTTCTTCTGTATTGCGTTTTGTTACATCAGTATGTGACGGACCTATACGCGACCTTCTATTAGCAATCCTCTTGTGTATTCTTTGGACCAGCAAAATTCACCAATCTTCTCCTAAAGAAGGAAACGCGATATGAAAATTAAGTTTATTATATATATTCCTAGTTCGCGAGTTAAACAGTTAGTGTATTAGAAGTGAAGAGAATAGTTAGTGAAAAATTAGAAAGTTAGAAGTTTAGTTAACTAGAGGTGACAAGAAAGATTCAAGGTAAAGATTATTTTGTAAAAGATTATAGTCAGGAAGAGAAAGTTAATTTCAATTTATTAGAAGACTGCCTAAAGTCAGGTACGGTCAACTCCACATTACGTTGATATTTAAAGTGTTAATGTCGCTAAGCGGAGATTAAGTACATATCTACCGTGTAAAGTAATAAATATTAAGGAAGAACCTTTAATATAAAGAAGTTATTTAATGTATTCTCCCCAATCGCGACTCTCGTCTCTTCCCTCTGTTGCCTGGCTGAATTATCCTATTTATAGTGTTAAATCGAATTGGGTTTGAGTCGAGTATAGTGATAAATAAAATAATTAGAATTTATCATGTCGAATGATCCTTTACTTCCTTCCACACCTTTAGCCGGGTCACAGGATAGAAGGGAAATAGGTTTGTTTTAAGTACTCTCCATTTTATGCCCAAGTTTGGCTATTGTGCAACGGCTTTTTACCTTTTTTGCTTGTCCATGTAATATTTGAGCAGTGTATTACAAATAATACATCGTTGGAATTTAAAATTGTAGCACCAGTAAGGAAAACAAATAGAATGTCTTTACTTATTGCATTTAGCCGCGTCTAAATTTAGCCCATTTAGTATGGATATTTTGAGACAACTACAAAGCATTCAACACATGCATTAGTTTTTCTATCTACTCCTGCATAAAGTCAATATGTAATATTTTTATAAAAAGCGTAGTTTTCTGTCAGAAAAAATTTCCCCAGTTTCAAACTGTAAACATAATCTAGTTTTTGTGCTTCTTTCATTTCATGTTTACTAAACAGATATGTTATATAGATATTCTGGAAAAATGCAGTTCTAAAAAAATCTCAAGAATGCAATTTTGACGATTTTTTTTATTGTACGTTTGAAAGTTACAAAGGAATACTTTCTTTGTTTGCATACCAATATTGTCAAACAAAAGAAGGTGATATATATATATAAATGCATCATTGTTAGTTTATCGATTCTCATGTTTTCTGTGTAATCTAGATATACAATAATATTTACACTAAGCTTTTTGTTCCACATACTTTAATATTTTTCCCTTTCAGATGCTATCGATCTTTAAAAAACTATGAAGGAAAATTAACGCATTTGACTTACGTTATACTGATGTTAAAAATTAAAGTTACAATTACAGAACATGCGATATTTTTTGGGGGAAATTATATATATATATATATATATATATATATGTGTGTGTGGTGTGTGTGTGTGGGCGTGTTTGTATCAGACTACCCTAGGCAGGCAATTGTAACAACAACAAAATACAAGTGCAAGAGTTAAATGTAGGGCAATATATATAAATGAGATCATCATTGGTCAAAATAGGAACCATCACGACACTTATAAGGCGTGTGGTTACCTCTTACAGCTTGACAAGCTTCTCAATGAGCCCTCATACTGTTAAGGAAATATTTTATCAGTAACTGTGTCAGTAAACTCTCTCTTCTCTTTTTGAAAGATATGATTTTAAAGAATGAAGGCTCTTGAGAACGTATTAATGGCCTGTAATTACTCTTCCCAGGGCATCCCAAACATTCTCTGTTCTATTTACGGTGGGCTACCTCCCACCCCGTATCATATTGTGAATGTCCTCTTCTTCCAGGTATTCATTGATCAGAATAGATAAGTGTGGTTTTGCGTTATCATCCATAAAAAATTAATTAGTTTTCGAAAGACGGATATCTGAGGGAGTCCGTTTATGGACCAGTAGCGTGAGTTCCCTTTACCTGCGTTCTTTATAGTTGTAAATTATGACGCATCTTTCAGAAACATATTTTTTAAGTTAATATTTTGAATTCTCTCCCAAAGTCACATTGTTTTAGCGTCATTTTGTGTTTTGAGTCGAAGATGCAGTTTTTCAAATGTGTCACCGATTTACGGATGTGAAAATGCTATTTTAACACATATTTCACATAATAACTAATTATTAGACAAATTCTAAATTTTTACTGGAACATAGTTTTAGAATCCTTAAATTTTAGGTAGATCTGTGTTTAGATTTTTTTCAATTATATATAGCTTATAAACATTGGTGTTCAAAATTAAGACAATTTTTAGATTTTGATGATTATTTTTAGAATTACCGGGAAGATTTTAATAGCATTTGGTATGTATACAGGGCTAATATAATGCAAAATAATAATCATTCAACAGTTAAAATATATTTACGCGTGAATTGTGCGTAACATTAATCGAAATCGAAAATTATGAAACAGCAGTTGCAGAATATAACAAAAAAATGATTAAAAGGGGGTATGGTCCACTCATTCCGATAAACAGGCCTCACACTTTCATTTTATACCGGAAATAAGGGAGTTGAAGTGGCAATTCATCTCACTCGTTCAGCAACTCTGTTTTCAGGCCTTGGATGGCTCTCGAAAGGGGGTTTGCGAATTGGAATTGCCCTCACTAAAGCGTTCCAGGCATGTTTTATACGGATGAGGTCTGGCGATCTACCCATAACTGCCCAATCCATTCACCAAATATTCTAACTTTTCAGAAATTCATCGACCAATTGAGCTATACATACCTCAAGTTGTCATCCATTAAAATGAAATCAGGGCCGATTGCACCCGTGAAAAGGCGAACATAAGTCTCCAAGAATTAATTTAAAAACCTCACAGATGTCACAGTGCCTCTTGCAAAGACATATAGGTGAGTGCGGCCATCCAACGAGATGTTTGCCCAGATCTTCAAGCCTCCATTATGGTATTGGAGGGCAGGTAGTGGGTTTCTGGTTCCCTCTCCATATGAAAGTACGGTGAGACTAGATGCTGAGAATTTTCTTAATTTTGAACTCCAGAATAAATTCACTGCCAGGAGCTGGTGTTGTTGATTTTCGAGATGATTTAGTGAATATAATTTTTTTTATTTACATATTCAAGATCAATATTACTTTCGAATGACATATATAACATATAGTTGATCACAAAAATTAACTTACACCTATTGAATTATTTGTGAAAAACTGTAACTATTTATTAAAGTTAAGTTTATTTTTATAAAATATTTTCAAATAATATTTTATAAAAGTAAGCGATACAACTAGGTTAGAATTGTAGAATATGTAAAAAAGAGTAAAAATTATACGTCCCAAAAATCTACATGCAGAAGATATTACAGAACGTCGCACAATTGCGCACTTGTGTAGAACGAACAGGAATAAGCCAGAAATAAATGATGAGTGAGTGAATATTAACGTCCCACTGTTCAGCTACACGAGGTCTTTTGGGACGGTCCACGTAATTTTGAACCATGGCCAAGTAACGTGGACGACACCTGAGCTGGCACCCCCCTCTCCTAACTACCACACCTCACCAACGGGAGGACGTTTGAGTTCTCGACACATTTTACGTGCATCGCCCCCCTACACGGCGGGTCTTAGAAAGAAATGATATTGTATGTCATTAGTGCAAAGTGGATTTTAATTATCGCTAAGCAATTTACGTTTTTATTTCTCCAGTTACAATGACTCGAAGAAAGGAAATTTGTATTGATGTTCGGAATTCGATAGTTAAGTTTAGGAGAAATAAAAAAAATCTTACCCTGAAATTGCAATAGATATTGGGAGAAGTCTCAGTCAATTGCCTATAAACCATTATAAAAACCTCGTAGTGGAGGACTAAGGTTTTGATTGATTGAGATACTCGAGAACGGATAGGGAAAGTAAGATTAAATCTGGCATTATCCGCACCTCAATTAACAGGAAATGTTGCTGCGAAAATCGATGAGTGTTAAGGTATCCGAATACTTGAGACAAATTTTTTAAAAGAAAAATGGAGATATAGGGATTTTTTTGTAGTTTTTAGATTTGTTTAGTATTAAGAAAAATATGCTAAAATTAGGAAGAGAAAAAGAAATTAATATTAATAAAATGGGAAAAAGTTGGTAAAAATTTACAAAAAGTAACATAAACGGGGCCAATTCTGTACTAAAAGTTTATAAACAAATTTTAATTTTTTAATTCTGATGAGTTACTTAGCTATTCATTTCTGAAATGACCTTCAGAATAAGAGATATTTTAATTTTTACAAAAACTTGAGCACTTTATTATATGTGAAATTTCTTAAAAAAACAGTGATTGCATTCACATAAGGAGGGACTGTAAATCTTGTAATAAGACAGTGGTGTATAAACCTGAAAGTTAAAACACTTCTACTATGTACAGAACATACACAAAAAATTTCAGTTAATTATTCTGAAAACTATTTGAGCAATAGCTGTTTCTGTTTGAGCAATTTTCAAAAAAGCAGATTTAGAGTAAAACGCATTTTAAAGCATTACATCTTGCTTAAAGTAATGGCATCTGTTTTTACTAAAATACTTGCAGTTTTTATTCCAGTGAACGGAAAATAGTAAATTTGGTATTTTTATAAAGCTAATAAGATAGCCTATTAAATAAAATCATAAACATGTTAATTTTTGTCAAATTTTCCAATTTTAGGGTAGTCGGTAGAAAATGTTCGAACGATCTTCCGATCCGAAGGATTGCATAGCAATGAGAGAGAGAGAGCTACATCATATTCACACTATAACGCAACATGAGGGCTAATAACGACGTACTTCGTAATTTGGAATTTCGGTCAAGTGATGGGAATGACACTTGAGCTAGCATATCTTTCCTATCTACCACACCATATCGTAAGGAGGATATAAGACATCGACAGATTTAAATTTCAACGGCCCCCACTACGCGGCGGCTTTTCAATGGCACCAGTACTCGAACCCGTGACATTGGATTTCATGGCACTTGCTCGAAAAAGAACACTCATGTACGGAACAAATCAAAGGAAGATCTGATCTTTTCTTTAGAATATGTCCATAAAAAATAAAATTTGTTACCGATGAGAGCCAATGTGCTTTCAGGTGTTCAGAGTCCTAATGCTTTCAGGAGTTCAGAGCCATAATGCTTTCAGGAGTCCAGAACCATAATGCTTTCAGGAGTCCAGAACCATAATGCTTTCAGGAGTCCAGAACCATAATGCTTTCAGACGTTAAGAGCCATAATGCTTTCAGACGTTAAGAGCCATAATGCTTTCAGGAGCTTAGAGCCATAATGCTATCAGGAGCTTAGAGCCATATAATGTTTTCAGGAGTTCAGACCCATAATGCTTTAAGGAGTTCAGACCCATAATGCTTTAAGGAGTTCAGACCCATAATGCTCTCAGGAGTTATAGATGTGCTAAAATTTGGCGGCGCTGAAAGGAAGAATTGAAATTCTTAAATGTTGTTCATGCATAAGTGTATGATAGAGACATAGTCATGGTTTCGAGATCAATGCCGGCTGCTAGCATTGGTAAATTAACCTTCATTGAACTATGGATCGTTTCAAATACTTGAATATATTAAACTGGTTTTACTCAAATACTTGAATAGATTGAAATCGTCTTTTGACAACTTACAGCTTGGAATTAAGCGGAACTTTTTCTGCATAATAATTATTTAGAATGCGCAGTGAAGATTAGGAAAGAACCAATCATTTACAAAATACCAACATAGATCCATACCCCACCTCAGTCTTCCTATTTGAATCCATTTGAAAACGCATGGGGAGAACTTGACTGGAGATTTAGAAAAATACAATGAACGTATTAAAAATGGCATGTTCTAAGTCCTGCTTAAAATTCACAATACATACCACAGAAAGTGCTATTGTCTCAATTTCTAGGAGATTGTGTGTGTGTGTGTGTGTGTGTGTGTGTAAGTTATCATTGGTTCACATATTGGTAAGTTAAGTATATGATAATAAACTATTTTCAATAGTATAAGTTATGCTGGGTTTTTTTCATTTTACTTGGCGTGTATGTACGCTTTTGTGTTAAGTGATTCTTAGAAAAGGAATTGTTTTAAAGTTTCCAGTTTTACGCTTTTATTTTACTAAATAGGTTTATTTTAATACAAAATTATTGCGGTTCTTAAGTTTATATAATTACGTAAAAAATGCAAGACGAAATTTTTACATTTGAATATAATACATTAAAAAAGCATATTCATGATGTATTAAAATTTTGAAATATTTTGAATGTATTACTAACTAAAGCAAGGTAACAGTTAATTAATAGTAAAGGGTTGCATACGATTCGTCTGTCCGTTTCTGTAAGTATCTGTATTAAAGTTATGAAACGATATATTGGAGATCATTCGTATTTCTGTATTACATAAAATGATTAGACAAAAAGATGTTTCAGTTCGTAGTTCTTTGATTTTTTACAATATCAATATAAGGATTTGGGTTCTGTTATTTGTATATGACGAATAGCATTTTACAAGATCTCCCCCTGATTTTAAAAAAAAGTTAAATTGCTTTGATTTGAATGTATATTAACATCACACTTTAACCCTTTAACTATGACTGGCGTATATCCGCCTCACTCAATCAGTGTGTTAACTGCCACCGGCGTGTACATACGTCTCGCTCAACCGGTACGTTAATTTTACCGGACGTATATATACGTTTTTCCGAAGTACGATTCTCACCTTTGAGCTGATATCAGTAAAACTATTCCGAAAGCTTTGGAATGCAATAAAATGATCTTGATAGTGTGTTTGCGAAGGATTTACTTATTTTAGAGACATATTTTCTTTTATTTGTACCTTTTCTTCTCTCCCCCCTCCCCTCCCAATACACCTCGTACGCGCACTTATGTGAAAAACGGTGGCACTGGTGAGCGAATCCTGTAACTTTTAGTTGGCAATTAAGGAGTTAAAGCAACACGAGAGCTATTGAAGAAAATCTTATACTTTCAGCTTGGTAATAAAAAAATACTGCTGACAGCCTATAAAAATATTTTTTTTTGTTTATCGAAAGTAGCTTTTTGCATGTGCATGTGCATTTGTTTATATATTAGGTAGAGTAATAAAAGCAACTCTGCTACCAATCCATAAAAATAGTTTTACTTTTCATAAACAGTATTTATATAATGTGCATATGTGTTCGAATTCTAGAA
Organism: Trichonephila clavata; assembly: GCA_019973975.1. Taxonomy (NCBI): domain Eukaryota; kingdom Metazoa; phylum Arthropoda; class Arachnida; order Araneae; family Nephilidae; genus Trichonephila; species Trichonephila clavata. Next base: position 58,065 of record BMAO01019981.1, on the reverse strand, counting down.
TGGATAATGATTCTCTGACAACCTCGTACATTTGACAGATTGGTTTAACTTTTAATACTATACATCCTAGAATTATAAACTGGTTGAATGACTCCCTATTAAAGCTATACTTAAAATGACACAATGGCAATTGGCAACAGATTTCTCAATTTTGAATGAGTGAGAAAAATGATACACACCTGAGCTGATTCCCCACTCTCTAAGCTTCCATGTCACGCTTAGCTGAGAGCTTGGAGTATCGCCAGTTTTAACGTGCATGAACTCCTCTAAACGAATGTATAAGAGCACGAATCTATATCTCAACAGAAATAGCACCAAACACGAGTTCAAGACTCTGATTACTTATTTCCGGGATCGTAGCTGAATTTTGGTGTTAATGCAGAAATTACCTATGCTAATAAAATAGATAAACCAAATTATATTAACATTATAATTTTACTTTGGGTGATCTATCTCGATTACATCAAATTTAAAAGCTTAGATCAGGGGTACTCAACCTTTTTTCTGCAGGACCGCATACATAGGATGGCTACTTCACGTGGGCCGCAGCATGAGGATTAATGGGGGGGGGGGAGAAAAAATGCCATAAGACCAAAATAACATAAACAATTTAAAATGTGAAAATTGATCAAAATATTAAAACTATTTTGCTTCTTTTCATAATCATTTTGTATATTTTTTATTTTTGTCACTGAATTTTTCTAAATTGCAAGCATTTAAGAATCACTCTTTCACAATTCTTACATCAGTAAACGGTTTCATATGATTACCAATGATATAACAAATTTCTTAGGGTGCCTTTGTTATCGCTGTTCGATTACCATTGACAAAACACTTTTTTGCTGTTGTAAAGATTATTCAAGAAAGGCCATTTATCATCCCTTGAAAGAGATCGAGGAAAAGTGCCATTGAGCGAATCCTATTTATTGGTAATTTTTAAATACACTCGTGACAAATCAAAAATTGCTGAACCTCATGCCTGTTTTTCACTATAATATAGTCAACTTTCCAATCGTCTTGAAATAATCTATTTCCTTCGAATAGTTTTCGCTTGCAAGATATGAAAAATAGCTAAAAATTAGTTTCTACTCATAAAATGGTCGCTACTCTACTTTTGTCTATTATCACTAATAAAAAGAAATATTAATTCGTACACATACGACGTCGACAGCAAAAAGCAAAGTTGATATATTTGATTTTTTAACAAAGAATTTCCCTCTACATTTTCATAAATAAATAAACTTCTCAGAGCAATGGGCCATGACCGGGTCACTTAAAAAGGCCCGGAGGGCCGCAGGTTGAGTATCGCTGGCTTAGATAAAGGGTGTCAATTTTTTCAATTGCATCCTATCGCACATATTTCAAGCAGTATCGCCTCTATGACGCCATGATTCGTAATTTAAGGTTTGGGTCAAATAACAAGGCACACACACATTTGATTAGGTACATTAAATCCCCGTAACTTACGTACTTGTTTATGAAAGCCTTTAAGAAAGCTATTTCATTTCAAAGTGCAGCTAATTAGAGCTACCCTGACGGGTGAAACTGAAATTGAAAATTAAGGCTCCATATCTATTTCACTCTTAAAAGTAACCACTAACCTTAACAAAAATCTCCATAAGTTCGAATGATTGTAAGAGGTTAACGTTCCAATTATAGAATACTTCATCGGAAATTAATTTTCATAGCTTCCATGATAAATTTCTTTACTATATTAGATCTGGATTTCACGTAAACCCATTAAAGATTTTTTTAAAGGAAAATTTCCAAAACTGCAAATTTAATATTGTTAAAAAGAATTTCTAAGTCTGCTCCTGCTCCGATAAAAACATACGGACAAAAACATTCCTCACATTAATAATAACAGAAATTTGGCAAAAAATATTAGCTTTCTGATTTTTTGATCATTAGAAAAAATAATAATTTTATGCTGCAATAAAAAATAATGTGTTCTGTTTTTTTTTCCTTGATAAATGTTCTCTTTTTTATAAATGACATAATCTTTCTCTTGTTCCTTTGAATTTTGGTATTCAATTGTAATGCATCATATATCACCTATTATATATATTTATAATTTAAAATTTCAAGCAAATTAATATTATACGTTTTTTAAAATTAATTACCCAGTACTTGATATTATCTGAGACAAACTCGAATTTGAAACGTATTTGAAATAAAAAGGACCAGAAACAAAATGTGTGTGCAAAGAAAATACAAACCGGAGTCTGTTATTTATTTCAAGAACCATAATGATGCATTACATCTTGTCCGTTATTCACCTTTACGAACTATGACCCTCCTACCAGTTGCTCGCCTCCGCGCGCGCCTTGATGTTTTCCCGACCCCGCCTTGACGTCACTCGGCGCGGCTGAGAGAGAGAAACCCTGCCTTGCATTCGCAGTATTCTCCACGAGGCTGACTCGAATGGACTTGGCTGTCACTTGGTCTCACTCAGTAAAGCTCTCCCTGTTTCTCTCAAGGCAAAAATGATGCTGTGAATTGCTCTTAGCGAGTCTTCTATTACTTGTGAAACTTGATGAAACTTCTCCGTTAGGTTGATCGATTTGTTCTTTTTTTTTCTTTTAATTTTTTGGCTGAATTTTATTTTTCATTTAGTTATAATTTTTGTGAGAAAGACTAAGTTTTTAAGAAGAAGGGGCGTTTCTGCAAAGAAATTATAAGGTAAGAACTTTTTATTTTCTCTTCGGAAGCCTTATAAAATTGTTGCATTATATGTGTGGTTTTGAATTTTGTATTATTTTTTTTATTTAATATAGTGTGATAAATTGTATAAATTACTGGAAACATTTCTTTAGTATTAATTTAATAAAGAACCTTTTAATTGAAGATGGCCAATTTCTTCTCTCCGCTTAAAGAAATAATTACTATTTAAATAATTCTTTGAGGTTTTAGTATGTAATTTCTGATTTCAATGGTGAAAATGTGTGTGTGTGTGTGCGTTTTACGATCTATGAAACTCATATTGTATCCAGCTTATAGTACTTTCTTGATTAAGTCTAAAACAATGTCATTTTTGAAAAAAAAATATTGGAATTAGTTAAAATTTTGAAAAATTTATTTGAGAAAGTATTTAGATGTCTTAATTTCTTGTACAGATTTTTTTAATGTTGAATGGTTATAGATTTATTTTTCTTGAAAATGTAATTCATGTATAATTTGAATATGATTTAAAGGTTATTGTTCTTGTTTAAAATATCTTATTAATACTGTGATACTTACTTATGTTCACTGACGCTGCAATATATTTTTGTTATCTGACATAACATTAATAAATAATTCGTTGATCTGAAAATTGGGCGCACAAACATATCCAATTTCTTGTGCGCTCAATTGTTTTAAACGAGCATCAGGTAGGCAATTATATTTCTTTAACGAAGCAATTCTCAAAGTTTTTCAGTAATTTTTTTTTGGGGCGGGACTTTTATATTCACTATATATTCATCATAATATGTATTTAATTATATTATAATAAGTACCATTCATTATAATAGATAGCGAAATAAATTACTGAAAATAAAATACCCGAAAAAATAGCTTCAAAATACCTTCTGGTTATCATTTAGAAAAAAAATATATCTTTTATCCTACTTTTTGCTTTAGAATTTTATTTTGAACATGTTTTAATTCATATACGAAATATATTGTATTATATAGTATAATATAGTTTTTGAATAGTTTGAAATTTCATTTGATAATTGTAGTTAATTGTTTTTACTTAAATCTCAACTTAAATTCCAAAACTTCCCCGAAAAAATTCAATGTAATAAAAGTAAATTGTGCAACATAAATAGCATTTTGTCCTGGCTGATTTAAAGCAGTACAAGAGGTTATTTCATAACTTATGAATTATTTATCGTTATGATGTTGCATCTTCATTGATTGCAGTATAAATAATGAAAGCTCTAGTGAAGGAATGAAAGAAAGAGGAAATTTTAGTTGATACATTCCTTTTATTAAGAGTTTCTGTAATATAATCGAAAAGTATTTTTGTGACAGAACGTCTAACACCAAATATACAGCATAGACTTTCACAATATGAGAGAAAATAATGAGAATTGTTATCATCACGCGCACAAATTCTAGAAATTTCCTTCAGTCGTTATTTAGATAAAATTTGTCTGATTAAAAAATAGAAAAAGTTTAAGAATAATTTTATTTAAAAATAAATGCCTTTTGGCAACATTTCTCGAATAGAAGTTTTGTGTTGTGATAACTTTACGAGCAATTTACATAGCAAAATTACTTAAATTTTCGAAGTAAATTTATGAAAATAAATTGTTTAACAAATACACAAAGAGTGTAGAGTATAACACCGTATATTACGGCGTACGGGTGAGCGTTATACACCAGATATAAAAACGATACGCTTAAAAAAAAGAAGCGCATGAAGAAACTAGATTTACTGTTTATTTAAAAGAAATTACATTTTTTATGAACTATCATTACTGAATAATGTCTTCCTTTATGTCTTCATGCACATCAACTAATTATATTTCTTTTTCTCCCCATCACAGTAACTCTGATCCATAAAAAATCACACATCTTACATTTAATCTTGATTGTTAGATAAATCATTCTTTCTAAATTATTCCTATAATTGTCTCATTTTAATTTCATTCCATTTTTTAATTATCAACTAACACATAATTTCTAGATTTCAAAAGATAAGAACATTGCTCATGTACATTTGAGGTTTCTAAGAAGAAATATATAGAAGAAATATATATAGAAGAAGTTTATATCGAAGAAATATACAGCAGAATATGTGTATTTATATACAAAATTTCTTTTTCCTAGTTTTTACATTGCAAACAAAAAAAAATTAAAAAAAATGTATCAAAATATAAAGATTTACGTATTTATTTATTGAATTCTTTACTTCATGATTACTTATTATTTTCCTTTTTAAATAAATAATCTTAGATTTATCAAATTATTTATATTGTATCTTCCAAACTTTACAGTGAAACAATAAACTACCACACATTTTAGTGATTTACAAGAATATCGCTTAATAGACATTTTAATACATGTTATGTACAAGAGATTAAAGTTTCATTTTTCAAATAGCCCTTTTATCCTATCATCTAATGCTGTCAAAAATTTCTGTCATTGCAAACCCTTTAGTGTTCTCTAAGCGATTAAAAGCCTGATAATGCTAGGGAAAGGATTCGAGCTTGTCTGCAAATCAATCAAGCAGTGACCGAGGTTTAAAATATTTTGAACGCTGCATAGCGAAATAATGTTCAGAGTTACATCTAAATTTTAATTAATTCTCCATAACACAATTGCATATTTAATTAGCTCGTTTTATTATTGTTTTCACACATCAATTTATATCTAAATTTACAAGTGTCTTAGAAAGTGGTAAGAACTTTAAACATAGAAAAATGTTAAAAAATAGATAAAAAGTCAAAGTTTAAAATTTGATTATCAATTGTCTTTCATTGAAATTTTAGCTACTTTCGTGAGTTAATTATTGATTTTTGAGAATTCTGCAACAACTTTAAGGGATGTTATTTTCATACAATTAATCTAATGTTTTTCCCCTTTTTTTCTCAACACATATTTGAAACCGTATTGAATACCGTACAAAATCATGCTCATTATCTGATGTTTTTAGATTGTTCTGTACACATATCCTAATATTTTCGTGTAATTAATAAATTTATAAGAAGCCCAGTGACCGAGTGGTTGTGTATCGCGCTTCCACGCTATCCTTTGGCTGGGTAAGGTCGACTCAACCTTTCATTCCTTCAGTGGGTCGATAAATAGTACCAAACTTGCTTGGGGACTAAACACTGAGGGTTTCGCTTCAGACTGACCAACTAATTGGGACATCGCCTCATGCACCTAAGCACCCAATTGGATACTACTCACTTTGGTTTAGATGCACTACTAGTTGGACATTGCTATGCCTAAGCCCAATGATCACGTATACTGAGATGGGCACAGTAGGCCTTGGCTTTCATGGGCTGTTGCGCCACTGATTTTAGTTTAATAAATTTGCAAAATGCTAATCAATTTACGGAATTTAAGGATATTATCCATGGAGATTGTAATCAAAATAACCCTCACACATTTCTTTGCGTGTAATCTTAACACATTTATAAAACTGCACCTTTATGCTCTGTACCCATTCTTTTTTAATAAGAGTAGTGATTCTCCTAAAAACTGGATAAAGAAGATACAAAAATGTTGCATTAATAGATGTGGAATAATGTATCATGGAAGTAATTTTTAAAATCCAAAGCTTCATGCATTGTGAAAATACTTTTGAAAGCCTGAAATGTAGGAGGAATGTAATGAAAGAGTAAAACTTGATTTTTTTTAAAATTTCGAATTTACAAAAGGATTATTATAGCAATCTGATCTAAAACGGACGTATGAATCATTTTGTTTAATTTTATGCAAAACTTGCACTTTTCTTTATATTTGGTTTTTTATTAAATCTTTCAAATTGTATTACCAAGTGTAATGTAGAGAGCCTATTGCCTTAGTTATCCTTTCAGTTATTATTATTATTATTATTATTATTCTCTTGAAGGTTCTCTAGGCATCTTTTTCACTAACTTATATTATTAATTTGATTTTTATTTAATTAATATTTACTGAATTTTTTTTAAAAAAAATAATACTGAATGCTAATTTGCAGCCTTAAGTAAAACTTCTGAAATTTAATCCAAATTTCCAAAAAAATTAAATACCCCCCCCCCCATATATATATATATAGACACATAGAGAGAGAGAAAATATTTTTAAAAAAACAACCTTTTTTTATGCAAATGAATAGTTGTGACCGTTTACTTGCTCAATGAGTTACAAAATCACATTGAACAAATAATGAAATTTTTAAGTAGAACACAGATGCGACTGAGAAATGAATACATACTTGAATAAATGGATATGCATTCAACTGTGTAATACTAAAAGATTAGGAGAAAACCAATCAGAGTAATAGAGCTAGACTCCATTATTTGATATGTAGGTAATTTTAAAAGTATAAATAAATTGAAGTGGGTAAATATTATGTAATGCGTTAAAGCTGAAATATTAATGAAATAAATGTTTATAAATAAAAAAAAATTTTTAATGCGAACTTTTATTAAAAAATGTAAAAGTGATAATTTCGTGATTTGCTTTTCATAATTCCCATATTCTGCACTAGCTATCCCTTCTTTTACTTATAAATACAGCAAACTCTAGCAAATATATTTTTAACTTAACACGTAATTTAATACATATTAATACTGCGTTATTAATTTAACAATACATTTACATTAAGGTTTAGTTATAAGATTTTTGTATAACAAATTATATTTTTATGAAAATTCAGGATTTTTTTAAAAATCTATGTAAAAGTAGTCTTTATCTATTAATACAGATTGAAGTATGAAATAAATAAGATAAAAATCAAGTTATATTTATACACAGAATGCGTTTAATAGGTACCCAACCATTAGTTTGCAAAATCGCAGTAATCCATACAGTCTACATCAGAGGTCCGCGGACTTTTCTAGGGTACGGGCTACTTCTAATTTATTTACAGTATTGCAGTCCACTCAGTGCCGTAGGTGTGGCCATTATGCATTAAATTATATGCTTTATTTTTTAACACTTATTTTCGGCATTGTACCTCTCTTTTAAAATATGAGATTACTATTTGTACAGCAAAAATGCACAATATTTTCAAGGTAGATGCTTAAATAACTGTGAACGACCTCTAGAACTTGGAACGTGGACATATTCAATGCAGCGAAAAGAAAACATACGTGAAACGATTAATCTGAAACCTACGTAAGTACTCAATTTGTTCCCTACCGATTCCCACGCTATCGCGGGAAGTGACATCAACACGAGAAGTTAATCCCGTGGAAATGCGGAATGTAGGATGATGTCTCAATGCCAATCCTGTGCTATTACGTGAAGAGCTGATCATCAACATCTATTTTCACTTTCAGTCGGTGTGTTCTGAAAATTACTTTATTCGGTTGGCATCGCACTGATCACTTTTTTCCTTTACCAGCTGTAGTGAAAGTGTTTAGTGTCACCATGCTCTTCCAATGAAGGTATATGTGTCATCCAATTATTAACTTATGTAATCACAGTCGCATTGATTGTGAAAAGCCAATTATCCAGTTTCACAAATGTTTCTTTTATTATGCGCCTTTTAGGTCTTAGTAAAGGTAATCACCCCAAAATATCTTGGTGGTCCACCAGTCGATCACAGTCGACTTAATGTCCATCCCTGGTCTACATGGATAACTTTAAATTAGTCTTCTTGACGATACACATGCTTTTCTTAGTGGTTTCACCATTGTTGGAAACGTTTCTGAAGCAATTTCTTATATTGCTTTTAAGATGGGTTGTCTCGTTCTGAATAATTTTGATTCAAATAGGATCCTTTTTCAGAGATATTTACAGCTTCGAGAGTACACAAAAATCGCATATAGCTATGTCAAGAGAATATGAAGCTAATGAACAACGGAAATGCTGTGTATGTCTAAGAAATGCCAAATCGGATGTAAAGAAAGAGCGGGTGCTCGTTAGAAGATTCGGTACGGATTGTCCGGGTTCTTACAAAAATTCCTAGACTGTCATTCAACAATACTGAGAGATTAAATTCTGCACTTGGTAGGGAATTTTGTGGTTTCGATGTCTTGAGAGCCAACCGGTGGGTGGCTGACTGTCCATTGACTTGAAGCTATCATTGATGTATTTGTACCAAACCTTTACAAGTGAGATGCTCATAGTGCTATTCACGAATGCTTGTTGAATCTTGTAATTAGATATCATCAAGATTACCTGGATATCATAAAGTTTTACGCAAAATTCAATGCAGCATCACTGTTGTAGTCGTTACAAAATCAGACTAGCTCTAGTTACATTTCTTTACACGGAGGGCAAGTACGACGGATGACTTGTATGTGGTCAGGAGAATATTCATGTGTGTTCTTGAATATCTCTTCTGCTCTAGTAAAGGACAAATAATATGTTTCGTTTTTCTGTGAGAGAAAATACAAGGATTAATACTTTTTTAATGCACAAGCACACACACACACATATAAATGGTTAAGAATTGATGCATTGATAAGCATGAAACAATTTTTGCTTTAATACGCTATAAATTCATATTTGTATGACACTGAACTGGAATTTTTTTCATGTTAAGTCATGGACTTCACTACAAATGAACAAACAAAATTTCTATTTAAAGAAGAAATTTTTTTTTAATATATATGGACAATATGGATAAACAAAATATGGACACTAATTGTGGCAATTTAATTAGAAGGTTAGTTAATAAGTTATTTATTTTTAAGATGTACTTAATGATCCCCTTACTATAATCACTCCGTCAATATCTCATTGTGCCACCTCTTGACTTGAACGCAGCTCTTGTTCTTCTTCGTTCCTTAAGATGTTGTTAAGTTGTTCGTGAATTTTGATACAGTGCTTGTGTGTGTGTAAAGCAGTACTTTCTATATTTGGCACTCAATATTCAATCATAATTTTTATCTCGTTCCCCTCCATACAAATAACACTTCAACAATACTATACTTTGACGCTAAAGCTATAATACGACTTCAACCTCTTAAGTGGCACCGGCGTATGTATAGGTCTCGCTCAACCGGTGTGTTTAATTCCCCTGACGTATACGTATGTCCTTCCAAAGTACGATCTTTTCTGTGCACTGATATCCATAAAATTATTCCGAAGGCTTTGGAATGCTATAAAAGGATCTTGACATTGTTTGTGAAGGATTTACTTATAACAGAGGATTTTTTCCTTATTTATTCCTTCCCCCCCCCCCATTACATCGCATACGTGCTCCTACATGGAAAACGGAGGCATTGGGGAACGAATCGCGTAACTTTTAATTGGTAGTGAAGGGATTGTTTATACAAATAATCAAAATAAGTGTTAATTTTTGTATATAATTTTATATGCGACAATCCCATTGTGTCACTGGTAACTATTAAGTTTGTTCTTAACTTAGTATTGTTAAATTAATTATAAAATACATTGCGCAGTACTGGTACATTTATAAGTGTATTATATCAGTGTAAATAATACTTTTTATTATGTCAGAATGTATTTTGTTTACTTTCGGTAAATTAATAATTTTTTAAATAATCTTATATTTTCGACTTTTCAATAAGATCGTACCCTCCTTGTGGAGTTATCGCACCCTTTGGGGGGGGGGGCTCCCACAGTTTGAGAAAAGCTAGTGTAAATAGTAGCACTATATCCAATAATGTGAGATTGAATAATCATGTATCTAATGTCGGAGGGCACTTTCAACTTCCATCTCAGATATGCTCTAAAGGGTTAAGATCCCTGGTCCCTAGACCGTAGAAGTGAAGTCCATCTTTTTCGAACAAATCCTGTACAGAACTAGTACTAGATGTATTCTAGTAAGATGTATTAAACTGTTGAGTGTACCATGTAATTGGAATAAACCATCAGTATTACAGGATGTACTTCATTAGCCAAGATGATTAAGTATGATGTCTTATTCGGACACAAAAAAAGGTCCAAAGCATACTGGGAAAGCATTTCCCCAAACTTCATATCTCCTCCAATAACTTGACGTGCTGCAGCAGCAATTTTGAGATTCCTGCTTTCGTCCAAGCATTAACTCGCCCACCTTCCATATAATCTCTTTGTAAGTGCAATTTATCGAACGGAATGACTATTCAAATTTTCACCGTCCATTCCTTGTGTGTGTCAGAGAATTCGAGTCATTTTATCTTGTTAGCTAAAGACAGCAACGGCGTTTGTACAATCATTCGGATTTTTGTAATCCATGCAATGCATAATACAGGAAACACAACGTTCAAACTTACTTTAAAATGATCCCTGATCAAAAATTGCCGCAATTGGCTTCTCTTTTATCATTTTGTCTTTTCCCCTGATTCAAGAGATTCTCTATTCCACACTTTTATTCATCGCACTGTAAACGCAATGCATATGCTTCAAAAGCCTACGGTTGCGGATTCGACCCCGGCTGGAGTCGATAGATTTTCTGGATACGAAAGTTGTAGTCACGCATGTCATATGATTATGTGACATGTAAAAGATCCTTTGAGTATCAATATGCCTCTGGTACTCTCTGCAGAATTAAATTACTGTAATATTTAGCATCCAACGAGAACTTGAATTAAAAAATTAATTCAAGTGTCCGAATTTGGTAAAGAGGCCTTCACTACAGGGAGCCCTCATGGAATGGCTCTACCCGTTTGGGGACTTGCTGTGCTACAAAAGCTAAGTTGCTAAAATTCAGCCCTAATGGAAATACATATATATTCTGTAGAAGATATATTTTCATAGAAGATATCGATATGTGGGATAATGAAGATTAATTTGCGTGTATTTGATAATTCTTTATGTTTTCTGCTGTGAGGATTATTAAAAAGATGTTTCGCATTTCAAGTGACACTTAGCCATGATTTAAGATTTAAAAAAAAATCAATCGTAACTTATTTATTGTGCTTATATAATAGTGTGTTCTTGAAAATAGTCAAAGCAATGCCATTTAGAGAAAATTTATTGATAAAAAATATTAGAAAACTAAGCTAAAAACAACATTTGATATCAAATTTTGCTCTTTCTGTCTATAAAACATGTCAAATCACATACTAAATATCTAGTCTACAAAATATATTATTTGTACTGTGTTAACTGTCAAAATGCGTTCCAGAACACGCTTCTTTACATTCTAATCAGATAGAATCAAAATATCTTACATAAAAAATTAGTTTCTAGATTACCTTGTCAAAAACGGACCCGTTGTCACACAACATTATGTTGGAATTGCAATGGAACTATTCACTAATAATGGGTGGATAAATTCTATCGTCATCCTACCTGAGACTGAAAATGGATCCTTTCTCTAATGCATATGGGAAATTAATCCTTTGTAACTCATGTTACGATACCATTGTATGATTGTACGAGAAGATGACGTTAAAAGAATGAAAGGGAGGATTAAAGGAGAGATTTTGAAGGAGTTATTGATATTTCAGTTTTTTTTATTCTTATAGGACACTATTCCTGAAAAGTAAATGGCTTAAATAAGTTTTACTAATTATGTTTATATCCAAGCGTGTAAGGGGCGATTTTATTCTAGCGATTAAGGTCGTGATGGTAGAAATTGTTCGCTTTTAGATTTGAATTCAGATGGATGGAGTGGAGATTAAACTGTAAGTACAATATCGTCTTCTTTTCTGACCATAATTCTACATTAAGACGTCCGTTTTAGATAACTCTAGAGCAGCGGTCTCCAAACTGCGTTCCATGGACCACCAGTGATCCGTGAAAATTATTTAATGATCCGCAGAAAAATTGAGACATTGTTTATGTTCTTATGAAGATTAAGTGTCAAAACTGACATGTGACAACATGCATTATGGAGTTTTGATTATACTTTTAAAAACCATTTTAGCTACAGCTTTCGTAGCAAAATTACTACCGAGTTTAGGGAATTTTTAGCTACTTTTAAAAGTGTATGTAGCGAAATGTGAAAATGAGAGTTGGCAACTGCCTAAAAGCTGTAGCATAACTTCATCTTATTGATATTGCTCTGCCGGTTATGCTTGCTTTCCGTAATGCTCCCTTACAGTAATATGAAAATGTAAATAGAGATATGATATAGTTATAGGGGTCACATTATAATGGTCAGTCATATTAGAGATCCACTTACAGTGGTCAGTCATATTAGGGATCCATACAGTGGTCAGTCATATTAGGGATCCATACAGTGGTCAATTATATACCTGATCCACCATAATTTGGTCAATTATATTAGAGGTTTGCCAAATATAAAATTATACATTTAGAGATCCACGATGTTCTGAAAAGGTTGGCCAACGATGTGTGTGTGTGGCCCGATCTACTTATACATTGGGACACTTATTCACTTAACATAATATGATGTAGAGCGGTAGAGTTGAGAGTGTCTTGTATATCCAGAGGGATGTATTTTTCAATAATATATAATTGATGGTTTTGTTCTGATATCTGGAACTATTATCACCCTAATAAATAAAGAAAATTACTCTCTACGGTTCGATATGCATAATTCCATTTATATAAGCATTCATTTCAATTTATACCATTAAATACTTTAAAAGCATCCACATTAAAAATAATATTACCTACTGAGAAATAAAAGCACGGATTTTAGTTGAATCAAATGTGGAAAAAAGATTTAAAGTAAATTTGTTTTGAGAATTTTACGATTTGTTTTTATTTATGCGTAGGAGGAAACTGATTTTCTGTGGACTTAGATAACTTTTCCGACTGAAAATGTATTATACTCAATATGAACATGAAAAATTCTTCGCTGTTATCAGCTTAAAGAAAAATCTTTTACATTTATCTAGCGAGAAGATAAAACTTTGAAAGCAACTCTCAAAACCTTTTTGTCTTTTTTTCCCCTAAAAATTCTGGATTTTCAAAAGATTTCACGTATGGCATTGGGATTATTTAACTTTTATCCAGAATAATTGCATCATGTAGATAAAACACACACACAAATGCACATACAAGGAAATATTATCCTTTTTTATATATGTCCATCAGAAAAGCAGTAAACAGGTTCTGGATTGTGGCCAATTAATGGCAAAGTTAGAGAGGAATTACATCGATTACTGAATTATGTATAGATATTATGTTTTATCTTACTATTTTTTATCCTCTCTTCCTACTTGGGTATTAACTACAACATTATCATTTCATAGACGTAGTCATATTTTTGTTAGTTATAGTAATATTAATTTTGATAGTAAGAGTTGAATTTTAGCTTAATTTCTCTAAATGATGTAAGAATATCAAATTCTAAAGAGGCTTTACCATAAATTGAATTTACAAATTTCTTTAATTAAGCTTTACGCTTAAAGAATTATAGAGTTTGTGTTTTACATAAGCAATAATAAAGACTATTAGTTAGCTTTAAAAACTTGAAGTAGTAAATTAATAATTCTGCGCGCGTTGGACTTTGATTATTCAAAATATTATTTATATCCCAAGTTTTCAAAACCATGATGCTTAAATTAACTAACGTATTAAATAAGTGTGAAAGAAAAATCTGTAATATTTTTTACAACTGAATTCTAACAGTGATTTGTCCAATTTTTTAAATAATAAATTTTATAATTTACAAGAAAATTTAATAATTTTTTTGAAAAATGTCAATATGTTTAGTTAACTCTTTGATTAAACTTTCCCTTATTAGTACTTAATACAATCTCTGACAAAAAGCTCGGTGATTGAAGTCAGAACTGCCGATCTGGAAACACTGGTGAAACAAAACTTTGCGTATGCGTAGCGTCAACCAGGGGTTGACCATCTACCCCCGCCGTTGTTAAGATGAGCGTCATTTGAGTTCTGTGTAAGACTTGTTTTACTAAATGCTTGTTTAGTGCGTTGGTTTTTAACAGAGAACAGTAAAATGAATGAGCAAAAGTACAATTTAAAGTTTTGCTTAAAGTTTGGCAAAACACCGACAAAAACCTATGCGATGCTGGTACTTATTTATGAAGATCAATCACTGTTCATGGTGTTTGTAAGAGAGATTTGCCTATTTTCGAGAAGGCCGGAAAGTGTTTCTGACAACCTCCGTAGCGAAAGACTGGTGGCCTCCGACAGAGACGAAAACATTGAGAAAGAGAGTAAATTAAACACAAAAGATCGTCGTTAACTGTGCGCATGATAGCTGGATGACGAATGCTGCAAGGTACATTGAAATTTTTACCCGTTTCATGAAACGTCTAAGCAGGTTACGACCCCAGTACGCACAAGGTTCATGGTTTTTTGTTCACGACAATGCTCGCCCTCACACAGCTAATATCGTCAAACAGTTCCTGGCATAAAGAAGAGGGTACAATTTGAGCATCCACCATTCTCGCCAGATCTAAATTCTCCAGACTTCTTCCTATTTCCACGACTCAAACTCGCTTTGCAAGGAAAGAGATTTGACGATATTTCAGAGATCCAACGAAACGTGACGAGGCTTTTGATCTCCATCTCAACAGAAGACTTCTTGCAAAGTTTCCAAGACATGTGCAGAAGATCTCAGTGATCCGTAGTTATTAGAGGTGACTATTTTGAAGGACAGTAAGGCAACTTTCGTTTATATTTCATCTACTTTAATGTTACAGAACTATTCACCCCATTTTATTGTCAGAGGTTGTATTAAACTTTTATATATGTTTTATATGAATAACAATCAAATTTTGAATATTGTTATACCAAGTACTCAGCTAATTAAAAATGTTTAATTGCAAATCAATTATATAACTCTAAAATATAATTAGATAACATTCTTTCTTATGAAATTCGGAAATAATATTTTTCTACATTCATTATTTGACCTTTTGAATACACCTATATACATCCCCAAATTCTTCTGAACAAATCTAGTATACTGCATCTTATTTGAAAATTTATATTAACAGTTAATTTTCTAATGATTAAAAGTAAATTTAAACGTCTTTCTTAAGATATGCAATAAAAAGCATAAATTAAAAAAAAATATCTGAACATGATGCAATTGTTCTCTTACATTTACTTCAATTATTTTATTACTGTTGGATCATTTATGAGGAAATTCCTTTATTTTTTACTTATAATTGAAAATATACGGCAGTTAATTACATGTTACTTAATTAAGTTTAGAAAAATGTATTCTAAATTGAGAATTATTTCACAAATGCATATGACATAGCTTTAAGATGAGAATATATTTTCTAAAATAGATTATGAAAACATAGCTAGATAATTTTCTTATCTTTATAAATAACCTTTTAAAGAATAATTTAAGGGCGTCCCACTTCACGCAGCTTATTTTCTTTCCTTCTACCAAGTTTAAAAGACAGTTTTTAAAAATTGAGTGATCTTACTGTCAGCTAGTGAGAGAGAAGCTAAGCATTAACCAAAATCAAATTAAATATATTATTTTTTTTCAAGGGGGCTGAGCATTGGTATTTTAAACCTTTGCAGACCTAGTACATTCTTTAGGAGATGGTACTACTTTTTAGTGCTGCACCATATAGGCGATACCAATTACAGCTCGCAATTTTGACGCCCAGTTTCCTCCACAGAGGGAGGCACCTAAGCTCTTGGCGATGCGAGCTTTGTACTAGGATTTAATTTTGCCGAGAGCATCCAAGCCAAACTGACACTCTAAGGATCTTTCACGTGCCGTATAATCATACGACATGGCCGCTGTCGATTTTCTGCATCGAGAAAATCCACCGACTTGGGACGGGGTTGAACACGCAAATTAAATATATTATTAATATTGGGAATATTTACACCCCAAGTAATCTTTTGTGCGTGATTATGAATTATAAATTTGGAATGATTACAGAATTCGCTTACCGGGATCAGTTTTCAATATTACAATGATATCTCATACCTAAAATTAAGCGACGAGTTGCTGCTGCTAATAAAACTTCTTATGGATTGAAATACTTACTTAGATCTGATTTTTATCCAAAAAGACAAAACTATTACTCTACACGACTCCAATCCACCCTGTCTTGATAAACACTTCGGAGACTTAAATTATGACCATGAAGCAGAAAGGAATTTCGGGTGCTTTCGAACGCAAAGTCCTGATAAATGTTTCCGGAGTAATTCAGGAGTTTGTATCTGGTGTAGTATACCCAATACCCTTTCTTTTTTCTAATGGGGATGCGCATTGTATTTTTAACCTTTGAAGACCTAGTATATTCCTCTGGAGCCGGTATCTTTTTTCAGCACGGCACCATATATGTGATACCAGTTACCGCAAGTAATTTTGACGCCAAGTGACGCCCCAGAAGGCACTGAGCTCTGACGATGCGAACCTGCACTATGATTAAATTTTGCCGAGAACACCCAAGACAAAACAGACGTTCTAGGGATCTTTGACATGACCGCTGTCGATTTGCTGCATCATGAAAATCTACCGACTTGGGACGGGGTCGAACCTGCAACCTTGATACAGAAGACCAGTGACAAACCAGCCACGCCACCCAGCCGGCGTAGACCCAATATCGACTTATACTGAATGTTCAAAGAGCCAGGTGTAGTTGCTTGTTATTGTCCAAATTGCCACCTCAATTGGACTGGACTCGTTATCTATATGAACAATAGTAACATTCTAAAAGAAATCTTTTCGTCTACATCATGTAGCACTAGAAGAAGAAGACCCAGATTTCGATGGATAGATGCAATAGAGGAGGATTTTTATCCTTAAATCTAAGAACTGGAAGAGTTTGGCTGCAATTAGAGATGGATTGAAACGTCTGGTTCAGAAGGCTTTGATTCATTTTGTCCTATCCTGCCATGGAGAATGATGGTGATGAAGATGATGATCCTGCAATCACCATTTTTTATGCTTTTATTTTTTTATTATCATTACGAAAACATTTATATTTTAAAAGAAGTCGAGTAGTTCTTGTTTAAGAAAATTCCAATGTGGAGTAAAACGGGACAAATTTCAAAACGATGAAAATTATTGCTCCTTTTACTCCAAATTTTTTTTTCAATAACTTTTTTGAGGTAATTTCTTATTAGTATTTTTAATATGGCGTTAATATGTGTGAATGTTTCAAATTTATACGATAAGTAGCTTTTCCAAAAATGTTCCTTTAGTGTTATAATTATACATTTGTGAGGATACAGATTTTGAGAAATTTCGATTTAAAGTAAAAAATTTAACTTTTAATTAATGCGTACTTTCACCATAATTTGGATAACAAAAATATTTTAAATGAGGCTAGATAAAGAATTTAAACAGTATTAGATGCAAAAAGTGTTGTAGTCTATTTTTTAATAAAAATTAAAAACTGAATTTTTTCACCAATTTTCGTGAAGTGACACTTAAAAATTTCGCATAAATTACACCGAGACTCTTTGTTGCAAAATGGGTATTTATTCTGATTGTATAATGTCAGCATGTTTTTTTTTAATTGTAAATTAAGGGTACCAGGATATGCTCGAAGGAGTAAAATGACAAAAATAAGAATTTGTTTATGGGATATATATCTTTAGAAATTTCCAAAGGAGCTTAAATTATTTTGTGATTTTATTAAAGATATTTTGATCAATCTGTAGAAATACGAAAATAATTCTTTTCGTTAAAAATATTTTTTTTTTGTAAACTTGAGTTGAACATAATTTTTGAGATCTCATAATACATGAGATCTCAAAAAGATACTTCAAAAGGTTTAACTCTTCTTAAGTAAAGGTACTTCTTGTCTCTTTAATATGTGAAATATTTTTTGCACATATATAAAACAATACACAAAATATAGTGAACCAATTTTTTAATAAATTATTAATACAGTTTCTTTAAAAAATATATAAAACTTCGCAATTTTGAAAATTTTTATTCTTTCCCCTTCTTTTTCGTAAATAAAAATATTTTTTAAAAAAGCTTTGTACTACTTCGATTAAAAAAAGTAGATTCACTATATGCACAAGGATCCTGTCTAAAAGTATAAAAAATTTAGAACCATATAGTGCAATAGATTTTTAAAAAAAGTGCACCTAAAACCAAAAAATTATACTTTGGACAAAAAGTGAAAAAACTATACATTTGTAAACTTTTGCTTACATTTTTGTCAATTAACTTTTTCATATTTTGTTTTTTTATCAACGAACGTATAAGTGTTATACATTTTTGATTCAGAAAAAATATGCAATATTTTTTTAAACTAAAATTGAAAAATAGATTTTTCAATGTGTATGATGTCCTGGTCCCCTTAAATGCTTTGTGATACGAGGTGTAACGTAATGAAAGTGATACACGATTATTCAATAATTATATTTGATAATGGGCTCAATTCCTGTTACGTCATCGTCACATGATAGTGATAACCACGTGTTTCTAGCCAATCAGTTCAAAAACGCACGTGACGTCACATACACACGAAAAATACAGTCACATTTCTAGCTAATAGGTTCCTGCGCTTCGTTATTGCCAACTGTTGCTCTTTGCAGAAACTTTCTCCTAAATTACATATCTGTCAATAGTAATAACGTACATAAGCATACAAAATGGAATTTATATAAAAACACATGCATAATCTCACATTTCTTTTTTTAAATTAAAATTTTTTTGATTAATTTTTTTATAATTCTTTAACATATACCCAATTAAAAAATATGAAATTTTATCTGAATTTTACAAATTGAATGACAAGTACAATTTGGTTAAATGTCTGTTTCGAATTCAATGGAGAACACGTGTTTGTCTTCATCATGCGACCATCATGAATGGGCTCAATTCATGTGACGTCATAGTCACATGATAATGATGACGTGTTTTTAACCAATCAGTTCAAAAACTCATAGGACGTCACTGTCACACGATGAAAGAAATCACGTGACTTTATTGAGCTAATTAGCTCAAGCGCTTCGTTGTTGCCAACTTTTGATTTTCTTCTGAAACTTTCTCATAAAAATACAAATTTGTCAACAACAATAATGCCTATAGGTTGACAAAATGCATTTTATTTAAAATTATATGCATAATATAAGATTTTTTTTTTAATTTTGAAATTTTTATAAAGAAATTTATTATTTACTAAATTTGAACATTTTTATCCAATTATAAAATTTGGCACTTTACCCAAGTTTTACAAGTAGAACAACAAGCATAATTATTTTGATGTCTGTTCTGAATTCGATGAAGAACACGTGTTTGTCTTCATCATGTGGCCATTATGAATTGACCCCATTCTAATGCATTCAGTTTAAATTCCGGGTAAATATGTGCATATGCAGTTTACTGACGTATAACAAAGAAACGACTTTTCCTCAATAAAAACTCCAATTTCTAAATATTGAGTGAAATATATGAAAGTAAATGTAATATTTTTCAAATATGATGAGAGTTTTTAAAATGAAATACATATTAGCCTCTATTTTGAATTTGATGCAATGACATTGCATGTACTATTTCTTAGCAATTTCGAGCAATTTCATTGTTTACGTGTTTATAATGATACGTTTTGAGTATTTGTTGTCAAAATAAAAAGTTATAAATTTGTAACAAAATGCATGTTTAAAGGAGATATATGCCGCCCATCCGGTATAGTAGTCAGTGAAGCTGACTGCGGTGCCGTAGGGACTAGTTTCGAATCCCGGAGAAGGCATGGATGTTTGTGTTGTAATCCTTTCTTCTGTCTGTGTTGTATGCCCCCGTGTTATACATTGCGTGGTGCACGGGGTTTATAAATGTTAAACAAAAAAAAGGAGATATATATGAGAGAGAAATAAGAACTTTATATTTAAATTGAGAACTACTCAATATAATCGAAATATATTTATATAAAAACAGCTAATTCCTTGTGTATATAAAGTATAAATGAATTAATTTTAGGTAGCATTACGATCTTTGAGCTCTAATTTTTCTGTGTGATAATATTTAACAGAATAAATACTAGAATAGGCCGATTATAAAGCTCGTTATTTTAAATTTCTAGACTATCCCAACTCTCCAGAGAACAGGAATAACGTAAATTCATGTTGAAGAATACTGAATATGACAGTCGGCATTTTTCATGAGGAATTTAGGAAATATGTATAGTACATATTAAGGGTCGGTAACCTTTCGGAGAGCCAAGTTGTAAGTGAAAAAAGATAACTAAAGTGTCAAAGAGCTATTTACATATAGAATGATTTTTTCAAAGAGCCATTTTTGCCTGAGCAGAACGGAAAGAGGAACCCTTGGAAGCATTCATGATCAAGACTCTCATGTTCCAATTAATATTTTTGTATATTTAAATAAAGCATTATACAAAGCAACATTTTCCATTCCTTCGAAAACTAAGAAATATCGATGACATTTCTATTTCTATGACTCAATACACGAACAATCCTCGTCAAAATATTATATTAAGAATTAAAATTTAAAGCGCCATTATAAAAAATGTTCCCCAACTGATAATACCGTAATAACTTTATTTTGAAATTTCATTTTCATACTAATATCAATATTGCATAAGATAACGTTATACCCAAAATTTCATGAGTTATAGTTACCAATATGCTAGCTAATGCCACATAAAAGGACATTACCAATATAAATATTAATATTGTTCAAACTAATGTTAATATTACAGACTAAAGCTCCATTAAGTAAAATTACCACTATATAATCTTAGCACTAAAATGTAGAATAGTATCAAAGTGAAATATCTATCCAAAAAAAATATTGAGACTCTCCTCACATATATTACATTTAATACTTGAAAAGGGGATTATCAGTTTTATAAAACAAAGTCAGTTTGTTCATCAAAGTCATTTATATTATCCTGAAAGTAATTCCTACGCCGATCTCTCAGATTAAATGTACCCCAAAATAAGCAATCAAGAGCTCCACGGGGGAAAAAAAGTGCGAATTCAGTAGCCTTATTTCATCCAATATCCCATCGTTCCAAAGAACATTTATCAAAAGTATCCCTTCAATTCAAATACTGGGTTATATAGCCTTCCCGTAAGCACATGCAATTACCGTTGCTGTCTGGGATAACAAAGCACAGATAAAAAGTCTTTCTTGAAGCACGATATATCGGAAGACTCTGAAAGGAAGAAGGGGTATTTCACTTCATTCTCATACACACACCGTATTTTCTTCACTTTCCCGCACTCTATGATGAAAAATTCTCCTTTTACATAATTCATTTCGTAAACGGCTTTTTTGAATGGTTCCAAAGATTTTAAGGTGTTTTTTGTTGATTTCTTTGCATGCGTGTTTTTTTTGGGGGGGGGGGGTTCTTTCTTTCTTTGTACTTAAAAGTTTTCACTGTGCGAGTGAAAAGAAACTGATTTGTTGTGTTTTTGTTTTTTATAGAGAAACCGGTTTTTTTTCTAGATATATTCCAATTTTATCGAAAAAGGAAAGCGACATTGTCTTCACATATTAACACCAGTTTATTTTCATGTATTAATATAATTTAAAGTAATTTAGATGTACGTTTATAAGCCGCAATTGTCCTTATTAAAATGAACATTAATATAAATCAAATTAAATTAGTAAGTAATACAATTAAGAAATTTAATGTGCATTATTATATGAAATTACATGAAATTCTATTAATGCCAGAGAGCTTCTTTAATATAATCATATTGCAATAAAAAAACCATATATCAGGGGTCCGCAAACAGCGGCTCTTTGCAACGTCGGATGTAGCACTTCACACTTCAAGCTATAGTGAATTATTAGAAAATAACTATATCTACTAAAACTTATTGTTTTACTTTTCCTTTTTCCTTTATAAAATTATCTATTAAAAATTTACTTTATTTGGGTCCACAAAACCTTTTTGTATTCAATTGTTTTCCATTGACAAAGTGGGTGGAAAAGAAGTAAAAATATTAAAATTAGCTCTAAAGTAGTAGAAGACTAATTTATTGGTAAAAAATGCCACCGCGGGAAGACACTTCTCTAAGTAATTTCCAACAACGTTTGATGATTGCCATACATGCACTGTTGAATATAACATAAGAATGGAAGTGACAAAAGAACATTCAAAATTTTGTACCAAATTAAAGGATCTATAAAAAGCGAGTTAAAATGACTTTTATATGCAGGAAAAATTAAAGTCAATTTCTGCAAGATTCGAAGTAATATTAGTTTGTGCAACATTCGAAGTTTTATTAGTTTATGCAACATCTCCCTTTTCGTTCTACCACAACTGCGGTTGTAGTATAGGAGTTCAACCCTTGAGCACATGCGTCTCTGGTTAATTGTCAGTACAATGACTTCATTACAATCGCATTTAAAATGCTCAAGACGATTGCCAATCCCACTGACAATAAAGTGATTTCTGTAATCCGTTTTTTTTTAACGAAAAAAATATTAAGTCAGCTGAAATTCATCATCAACTTGTAAAGATTCAAAGTGAAAATGTAATGAATGATGAAATGGTGAGAAAGTAGGTTAGACAATTCAATGATGAGTGCACCAATGTCCATGACGATACACGGAGTTGGAAAACTTCTGTTGTCAATGATGGTTTGGTTGGAAAGTGAATGGAAAAATTCAAGAAAACAAACGGTTCACAAAAGGATTGCTTTGTGATGAAATTTCACAAAGAGTTGTTCAGCAATGGCTCTCTTCACTGGCAGCATCTTTCCTTGAAGAGGGTATAGACAAGTTGGTTTTCCGATATGACAAACGTTTGAACAATGGTGGTAACAATGTAGAAAAATAATTTCCAACAGGCTCTTTCATACAATAATAAAATTTGTTTTGAAAAGATATTTTTATGCTAGGTTTTCCAAAACAATACCTAGTATCCGGATACGCCTTGTAGTTTATGCAGCTTTTGAGGTTATACTAATTTGGGTCATATTAGAAGCAACGTTAGTTAAAATAAATATCCATTTTTTAGATTTTCATCTTTTGCGCTTGTTACCAAGAAGATAAAAAAGATTAATAAGAATACGGTGTTTTAAAATATCGAACATACTTGTATTAAATTAAGTTTAATTACAATTACACTAATTATAATTTGTCATTTTTCCTTTTATTTTTTAGTTAAAGAATAAATTTAAAAAATACATCATTTGATTGCTTTTATGCATGAATTTAGCAATATATTTCAATTCATTAAAAGAAAAACACAAGTATTTCAGAATAAAATTCATTTTAAAATCGAGATTTTTTTACATGCTGCAAGCTATTTCATCCTATCTTTGTTGTATCTTGGTAATCTACACAGGATTAAATTAATATTTATTACGATGCATTTCTATATGTTGAATTATCTCTTATATAATCTTACATGTTCTAACTTATTGTAACGTACGATGATAAAACTAAAAGTAAAAAATAGCTTCTATGTTAAAATTTTAGAAGCAATATAATTGTAAAAATATTTGGGTTAGAAAAGTTAAGGCTTGCAATTTTTGTAGATAATAATTTATAATGCGCGATAAATGATATTAAGGACAGGCAATTTTTGCAAATCTAGATATTGAATCCAAAAAATTATCCAATAATGATATGGTTAGATTAGTTTATCGAAATTAAAAGAAAATGGATAAATAATAAATAAAAAAATGTATAATATTTGACTCGCCATTTTTACGAATATTTCTGCATAAAATTTTGCTTTTGTCGAAACTACATTTCTGAATGATTCGCATTCAAATTTTCAAAAAAGTTTTTCATGGTGTAACTGTTTATTTTAAATTTCAGAGAAATCTAGTATTGTGATCTGCTTATGAACAGAGGTTGCAAATAGTATTATAAAATGTGTAGCAACTAATTTTCTTTTCAATAAAGATGTACAAAATACTAGAAATGTGAGGTGAAAAAGGAAAGAAAAAAGATCTTAACTCGGGAGTGGTCGCGCGAAGCACAGTGTCTCCCTAGACTCACGAAATCATTAATCAGGGGAAGATTTTTGTTACCAATGATCTAGTCAGTATCATCCTATATGACTGTCTTGATGGGAACTAAAACTGGATTTATCACATCTCTCTCTCTATTTTTTGGGAATGGCAAACTCTCTCTCTCTATCTTTTTTACAATCTTAAGGTACTTGGAGTAACTGAGTTCCCTGTGCAACTACTTTAGTCCCAAAATATTTTCTATGAACAGGCTACATTTTTCTTCTGTGAACGACTTAGTGGTTTTTATTGATGTGTTGTACAGCTCATTATGGTTTATAAATGTAAATGAACAGAATATAAGGAACGAAATAGGCACCTGTGAGATCTCTACTCGATGAAGTTGAAACTGATCAAGCAAGGGAAGGACCTAATGAAATAATGGATAATTATGATGTCCAAAGAAAATTTGAGAAAAGGTATGAACATGAAACCTTTGAGTTGAAAGGAAAGTTTTCAAATGTTACCTAAAATCTCCATCAAGAAAGATATGAAGCTACAAATATACAACAAGAAACACTGCGCCTTGTAAAAAACACACAAGCAAGAAAAAGTTCAGCATGTTATTTGTTGATCATCAAAGGACAGTAAAACTACAATAACTTGAACACCAAAAATGACAGTTTTACTCTTGCCAGTATAATTCCTGTAATGTTAGCGAAAAGTGTCCGTGATTTGTATCATTTATTAAAGCCTCACACATTTAAAACATTTTAGTTCAGTTTAATTGGAATTTTTCTGAATTTACCAAAGAAAAATTGAAATGTTTTTAAAAGTAGGTAAGTGTACTTTCTTGTAATTATTCACTGAAATTACGATTTTTATCGCGTACAATAAAAACAGTTATAAAAAGGAGATTGAGGGGACCCAGTCACCCCGCACGAGTACTCACGTTAGTATCTCCATCTTCTCCGGAGTTAATTTGATTTTTTTTAGAAAAAGATTTTTCCCTCGAAATAAATTATATCTGCTTAAAACATTTATAAAAATGGGGATTGACTATTAGTTACTAAGCCAGGTGTGAACTCCTACCATGTAGAATGGAATTATTCTCTTCGTACATATTCAAAACTTAGTTTGTAGCCACAGTAGCCTAGTGATCATGGTCACGAATTCGTGGCCGGCGTTGTCAAGTCTCGGGTTCGAAACTAGTGCCACTGAAGATCCGCCGTTGTGAATGACTAATGATATTAATTCTGTCATAGTTCAGAGTCCTCCCTTTGGAGCGGTATGAATGTTTGAACAGGGCGTGCCAGCTAAGATAACGTCTTCGTCAATTTACCAGGGTTTTCAATTAATTCATTCATCGTCAGTAGCTGCCATGTTGTTTTAATACGGCTATTAACTAAACATCGCTCACTCAAAAACAGAGTTATGGAAACTCGAACGGAAAGAGGTTATTATTAAAAAAAAACTCTTAAACGTCACATAGAATATGAACCCGTATAAATTTCCTAATTGTTACTACATTAAATTATTCTTAAAATTTTCCTAAAGGGCTGCTGTTTGGCAGTTTAGCCTTTGCAGACGTGACAAGTCATCAAGTGAAGGAACCACTTCATTGGCAATACCATCTAGTTGTGGCACCCACTACCAAGTTTTTGAAGCTTGAATTTTTTTAAAATTTCATTAAAGCTCCCGTTAGATGCTAAATATTGCCGGAATTTAATTTTGCCGTGAGTACTAGAGTCAAATTGATACTCCAGAAATTTTTTACATACCACATAATCATATGACATGTGTACCTACGATGCTCACATCCAGAGATTGCAGCCGGGATTGAACAAGAAAACGTGGTTTTACGAGGTGGTACGCTACCTTTAAGCCACCGAGCTGACACTAAATAATTGTAAATGGTATATAGTTATGAATATGCAATAAATATAAGGAAAATGGAAAAGCTGACTCTCGAGTGTGTAAACTACTATAATGACTTGTGAAGTACACATATCAAGATTATATCGTTTCATCTATCTGATTACTAAGAATCACGTGATACGATAACGGATCATAAATTAGCATTGTGCAGAATCACTTGATTACTGACTTTGCTCTCAGTTTAGCCTTTTAGAAATATAACAAGAATACCTGTTAACTACGATTTATACTTGATAAATATAATGACGAAGCAAAATCTAGACATGAAATAAGTACAAGTTTCTAAAGAAACATTCTTTTTCAATATTTGTGTTTTGCTCTGTAAGGCATTTTGCTTGATGATAAGTCAAAAATGACCATATATGTTTACATGTTAACGTTACGAACAATTTAAGAGAATGCAAGTGAAAAGATAGAAAGTCATGGGATTTAATGAACGACATTAATAATTTCATAACAAAATAATTCTATATTTAATATGTTTCATTTTGTATTAAAAATTAAGAAGTTACTATTTAAGTGATATAAATAAAATATCTTGATCTTAAAAATTTTAAATTCCATCTTATTTTGGAAATATCCTTTTGCTAATATGTTTTTCTGTCCAGCATATTCTGAATGAAACATTGGACAATATTTTCTGAAAGTAATAATCCAGTATTAGTCATTAATATAGGACTTAATATTCAACAAAAGACAAAAATTTTCACATGTATTATCCACGTTATTTGTATTCCATATCAAACTGTTTTATTTTGAACCCTATTTTAAGAAAATTTTCCCCTCCTCTTATATTACCCTGCCATTTAGTGATCTATTTCATGACATTATAAACCTATACATTTTTCTTAATATTTCTTTTTATTGAAGTCCTTCGATTCAGCATTTGATTGTATTTATAAAATATTCTTATAGCACTCGCCTCTTAAATTATAATATACAATTTATGCCACAATACCCTCTAACTCACTAAAGAAAACATACTTCCCTAATTCCAAGCCTGTAAGTATAATTGTTCAAAAACGGAACGTATTTTCATCTATAACTTTCCTTTAACTCCTTTGGGATTTTATTTCCACAAAACTCATTCTTAGGGAATATAAACTCAACAAAGGAATCATGTTTACCAAAATCCAAGTTTTTTTAAGTCTAATTCTTGAAGGTATTAGGTTTTGGAAAAAAAAAGGAATTCTTTTCTATCTATAGCGCTCTCTAAGCACCATCTTTTGGAGTTGATTTCAGCAAAACGAAACATAGTTACCAAATTTAAAATATGTACGTCTAACAGTTAAGAACATGAATTTTCATTTCTAACGTCTCCGCAACCTCTTTTGAGAGTCAATTTTGGATCTCTATTGATTTTTTAAAAAAAATGAAGTATTCCTTCCAAAATTCAAGATTGTGATGAGAGAGTGAACAGCTTCTTTTCCTGAATATATATATATATATCCTTAACAATACATACAAATAGTTCTAAACCTAAATATAACTAGTCAGAACATTAAGAAATAATTTATATATATATATATATGTATATATATTACCCTTTTTAAATCCATTGCATTAAGTGTTTTTATTTCATTTTATTACTTTCGTCAAATTACTATGAAATTAAGAGGCACTTAGAAAATTAAAGCTCTAATCTGATAATCCGATGTTTCTATTGCTTAATATACTGATTAATAATTAATTAAAGTCAAACACTATTGCAAACAGAAATAAAAATTAAGATAATAAGAAGGAAAAGAGAATAAAATTGTGTATAAACGATATTTTCTTTCTTCATTTCATGACGAACGCGTCCTGAATTTTAGTCATGATGCTTAGTGCCTATTTTATAGAGAACTCTTTGAATTACTTGTTATCCTTGATATGGGATGAAAAGTCCCCAGGATACAGTTATTGCGAAATAAGGGATTGTTCTGTAGTTTTTGAACATGTTCACTTTTATGTGTTGTCGATCCTTAGCAAGAATTCGGATCCAACTAAAACAGGATAAAACAGTTAGAATTGTATACTCTTGATTATTTAAACATAATTTTTTGCATTTTAGTCAGTTTTTTAAAACTTATAAAAATGTCAACATGAGTGAAGAAAAAGTGCATTTATAAGACATTGTACTTTGTTTGAGTTACAAAAAAAGAATAACGCGATGAAGGCAACGAGAAACTGGTGTGATGTGCTTGGAGAGGACACAGGAACAGCTCGAACATGCCAAATATGGCTTGTGAAATTTTGTTTGAGTGAGTTATTTTTCTTTGAAAGATGAACCCATATCAGGAAGGCCATCAGATATCAGTGAGGAAGAGCTACGCAGTATAATCAGAAGAAATTCCACGTTAACTTTTTTCCACAGAAATGAGATTCAAGCTTGGAATTCATCTGACTACTGCTTTGGGTTACATTAAAAGGCTAGGTTTCGAGTCCAAACTCTCTATTTGAGTGCCACATGAATCAAACGAAAAAAAATTCATTGAACAGAATTTCGATAAATCTTACTCGTCACAAAAGGGAACCATTTTGTACCAATTGGTGACTGAAGATGACAAGTGGATAGTGTACAAACGCGTGATTAGGAAAAAAGCATATGTTTATAAATGAGAGACACAACCACCCACATTCAAAGTTGACGTGTAAAAGAAGGTTATGTTGTGTTGTTGTTGAGGCAGAAGGGTATAAATGCAGTATGAGTTTCTGACAGAAAATGGAGTGACCGTTACTGTGCACAGCTTAATGTTTTGAATAACGAAATTCATGATAAATGTCCATTTTTGACCGACAGAAAGAGAGTAATTCTTAATCATGGGAATGCTAGTCTACATGTGACAAGAAACACTGCATAAGAAATTGCTTAGTTGGGTTGGGGGGGGGGGATTTCCTCAGCCAATATATACTCCTGATATTGCACCATCTGACTATCAGGTCGCTGCAAAACTTTCTTGATGGAAATAAATATGTAAATTATGAGGGTGTCCAAATGGCAATGGAAGAAACTTTATCACCAAAACAAGAGGACTTCTTTTCCTAGGGGGTTAGATAAGCTTCCAGAACGCTGGCAGACAGTTGTAACTAACAAAGGACATTGTATTTAATTAAATTTTAAATAATAAATGAAAGTACAATTTTTTTTTTTATTTAGAAAAAAGCAATAGAACTTTCCCTTACACCTCATAAAAAGAAAATCTTGCATGATTGATGAAAACGTTTCAAATCTTTTGATCTCTAGTTTTAAAGCTAGCATTTAATTCAAAAATTTTCCCAGTATTCGTTTTAAAATTATAGTTAAATGTGATATCAATAAAAAAAATTATGTAATTAGCTGGCTGACTAGAAAATCAAAATAAGGCAGTATGTAGCCTACTTTCTGTGATTCCCTACTTTGAAATTACTCAAGTACTTTTGGCGATGTATTTCACTATTTAGAGCTCTACACGAGAGAGGACCTAATTGTGTGTCCGTTTCTTTTAACTTCGACATCAAACTACAAAAGGATTCTGAAGCTCCGGTTAATTTACCGTGAATAATCTCCCACAAATACCACAAAGCTGTGTGAAATCACAACTCCCATCCCATCTACTAATCTCTTAATCTTACCCAATGATACACCTTGACCCTATTGAATTAAAATTAGCCTTATAATAACGATTTTCTGAAGGGAAAATCAAATGTGTATCATTGGGAATATGCATAATAGTACTTAAAAGCTTGTACTTCAAAATATTAACTATAAATATATAATGTTTGAAGTAACTAAGTTGTAGAGCAACGCAGATTCATTCAGATAGATGAATTTATTTTTAAAGGGACAAAATGTAAAATAGTGCGCCAAGATAGTTTTCCAGATTGTTTTACTGATTAATGATTTTGAAAACATTACCGCATAATCCGGCGTATAACGCTCACTTTTAACACAAAAAATAAAAACGAAATACACTCATGTCCATAAATTAAGGATAATTCAGAAACACAGAAATTGAACTCTAAAATAAAAATTTCACCTGTAAAATTATCACACACATCTTGAAGAAGAATATGCAAATTACAGGAAACCACCAGATGGCGCGGATAGTACGTCACATTGACGAGAGTGTAAGAGAGGGGTATATAAGGAATGGTGGTAAAGAAGTAAAATTGTTCACAAGTGCTTTAAAAGCCTTTCAGTGCAATAAACGCATAGTTTTGGCACAAAGGAAGCATTTGGATGATTTTTTACGTGGTAGAATTATCGGACGACTGGAATGTGGACGTACCCAGTTTAAGTATCCGAGGAACTTTTAATCGCCCAGTGTCATCTCCAGGCTTTGGCAACGATTCCAAGATGATGGTAATGTGAGTAGATGTAACAGCACAGATCACCCCCGAGTTACAACGCCGAATGCGGACCGGTATTTGGCAGTTACTGCCGAATGAAACAGACGGAGCACAGCATCAGACCTATCTCGTTAGCTCTCTTCAGCTACCGGTACGACAGTTTCAAGGAAGACCGTGTACAGACTCTTAGGCTCATTGTTCTATATGCTCGTAGGCCTGTCAGATGAGTTCCCCTTACCGCAACTCACTGTCACCTGCGATTAACCTGGAGTAGAAAGCATGCATTGTGGACATCGCAACAGTGGTCTTGTGTGATGTTTTCCGACGAGTCCAGGTTTAGTTTGCAGTCTGATTCTCGCCGGACTTCATATGGAGAGCGCCAGGCACCCGTTACCATCAAGAGAACACCATTAAACGACAAAGTTACGGTGGTGCAGGATGACTCGTTTGGGGAGGAATTATTCTTGGTTCCAGAACTGACCAGCATGTTCAGAGTGTAACGATGACAGGCCACATGTATCGGGATGTCATTCTGGAACAACATGTACATTTGTTTTGGGGCGCCATGGGTGCTGAATTTCTGTTTATGGATGACAACGCCCGTTCTCCCCGTGCAAACATTGTAGACGAATGCCTTCAATCGGAGGATATCACCCGTATGGATTGACCAGTATACTCATCGGACTTCAATCCAATAGAGCATGTGTGGGATATGCTTGGCCGACGAATTGCAGCCTGTCAACCCCCTCCCACCTGTCTACCGGAACTTCGGAGGGCATTGGTTGATGAGTGGTGTAATATTCGCCGAGATCAGATTGATAATTTGATATTCAGCATGCGTAGGCGTTGTAAGGCCTGTATTGCATCGTCCGGGAGACATACTCCGTATTAACCATCATACTAACCATGTTATACTGTTTTTTGTAAAGAGGTTCTTTTTTGAAATTTGCTCCAGGGATTAAAAATCGCTTTTTTTATTAATTATGTCAAACATATAGCATATTTTTTGCTCTTTACCTTTTGTTTAATAAATAGACTTTTCAAATAAGTCAAATTTGTTTTGCTTCTGTCTCTTTCTTTGCCTGAACTTCATTATCCTTAATTTATGGACATGAGTGTATATAGTATCACGTTATAAGCCGGGTATAAGAAATATAGCTTCAAAAATAAATAAAAGAGATAATCATAGGGAAAAAAATTACACTTCTATATAGATCGGAATACTGTTTTTTTTTAAAAAGAAATGGCATTCTTGATGAATTTAAAGGGCTGTGTAGTTCCGGAAGTATACTATTTTTTTTCTAAAGCTTGGCATAATATCTCGAATAAATTATTTCAAAACATAAGAGTATTGTGCACGTACATTTCGGGTTTCTTCCTAAAAAGGGGTTGGTTGCGTGGTATACGGCGAATAGGCATTAAAATCAAAAATTGCTGCTTGAAAGTATAGGGGTGCGTTATACGGGATTTTACGATATTTAATAAAACTATTAAAAATATTTTATTAATGCATACTTATATAAAACATTTTTAAAAGGAAGTTTGATTTTAAAATAAAAAGAAGGGAAAAGAGGAATAATATGTTTTTGCTCTAAAAATTTCTGTCTTTATGAATTTATTATATTATATATTTGTTTAATTGGAAAATTTGTATGTGTGTGTACTATACTTATTTTTAACTTAAAATATTTTTATCAATAGTACTAGTTAGTCAAAAACTTGTAAATAAATAAGAAAAATAAATATAAGAATTAACATAAAAATAAAAAAAAAAAAAAAAAAAAAAAAAAAAAAGAAAATATGTTTTTGCTCTAAAATTTCTGTCTTTATGAATTTATTATATTATATATTTGTTTAATTGGAAAATTTGTATGTGTGTGTACTATACTTATTTTTAACTTAAAATATTTTTATCAATAGTACTAGTTAGTCAAAACATCCTTAAATAAATAAGAGAAAAATAAATATTAATGAGATTAACATAAATTTCATTTAATATGCTTTTTTTGTATTTTAAATAACACAGGAAATGATTCCATACATAAAGTTTTCGATGTCAAACATTCATCCATTTTATTCATAACCTTTTTTCCTTAATGTTTGTAGTCTTATTTTGCGTGACTAAATATTTCCTAGATGTTTCCCTTTAAATCAATAATAGTTGACCGAAAACTGTTAAAAATATTTTTAAAAATAAGATCATCAATTATAAATTTAGACGCTAAATGACGCTAAAAATACTAAAGAAGCTTGACATTGATTTTATAAATTAGTATGGGATAAAAATATAATTCTCCTTATATTACAAGAAAAAGAACCCTCAAGTGTCCCTAGATTTGATGCATTACCTTCGGATATGCACTCTTCATTATGCATACTGAATAACAAACTAAATCAATATAGGGTTCTTTAACGTTAAGGAGCTAAGACATATTTCCATTCTTTGTAAGCTTTCCTGTTAAAGCGTTCATATAAGTGGTTTAGAAAGACGAATACGTGACTTATAAAGGAAGGGAGAAAGTAGGAAAATTATGTTAATAGTTAAGTATACCTTCTTCTTGAATAAACGTACTGATAGATTATGCAAATGTTTCATTTCTTTCTTTTTTTAGTACTTTTTTATTATTAAGTTATTTATTCTCCGTCAATCGCTAAGGAGAGAAAAGAGGAAAAAGAAGTGAAGATCTGAATTTGGGAAATGCCCCTTCCAAAAGAAAGATGTCAAAATGCAAATTAAGTTTTGTGAGATGTAAAGTGTCTAATGTGTTTAGGTAAAACTTAATTTCATATTCGAACTAAATTTAAGAGATGCTACTTAAAAATAAAAAAAAAAAAATGGAATTTTTTCGGTTACAGACGTAAATTGGTCTTTAAACTTTTGCGTGTTACTTCTAAATCATTCTTGCCAGGTTGAAAAAATATAACTTCATTAGACAGATCAGGAACTTAAATGCTAATGATATATTGCTATTGTAGATTGTATTTAGATAAATCGATTGGAATGTCTTTTGAGTACCTAAAACGTGTAAAATATTATCCAATTATGCTGTATGATATACGAAAATAAATTATTGTACGAATATATTTCATAAAATGTATTTTGATATTACCATTCCAAAGGTACAATTTAATCAATATTGGATTTAGTAACGAACTAAAACCATTAAAAAGGCCTGAGAGTTTACTTGAAATTAACTATCAAGCTGAAATCAGGATGCATATAAAGATAATTGATTCTTTTTCATAGGTCATATCAACCCTGAATTTTAAACTTAGGCATCTGACTAGATTGGGAGACCAGTTTTTTTTAAAAAAAAACTATTGTCAGAAGAATTTATTGTTTTAAAGAACATAAATACGTTTAAAGAGTCAAAATTATTAAATAAATCACGTATTTCACCCCTTGGGTTTCAAAAAAAAATATTTTTCATGAAATTTTATAGCGAAATTTTCTAAGTTACGAAAAACATAAAAAAAAAATGCATTGAACATAATGCAATTTTAATTTCATTGATATATTTTTTGATCCATACGAAGTGTCACAATCAGCAGGATAAAAATATTTTAAGAAATAAATGTTTTATAAGCATTTAAATTTGATGTTAAGGAATTTTCATCAAAATTACTGAATGTTCTAAGCTAAAAATGGCTTTAAATTGTGATAGCACCTGCAGTTTGTTAAACTCTAACGGGCTCATAATATATAATTTCTATTGAATTTGATTGCATTGTTTTGGAGATATCCAGTTTTTTTTATTCACAAATTATCGTGAAAATTTCATTCTTCAAAAACACATGTATAAAATATTCTTATAAGTTAGATAAAGTAAATGCAATAAAAACAACTTTAAAAAACTCTCTAGTTTTATATATTATTCCTTCTTTCTCAATATTTATATTTCTCTCTTTTTTTTTTAATGGCCCTAACATCAACACCTAAAAATTACTCTTTTAACCTAGTCGGATACCTTAAAATAAGCACTTGTAAGTTTTATATATGATCTATATGTAAAATAAAATTTTTGAAAATAATCACATGAATACCTCGAAAAATGTTTTTTAAGTTTGTGTATGATAAAAGGTAAAGTATAATTTAGATTATTGTTTTTGTCAATCTTCCATTCCTGAAATATCATTGTTGAGCTAAAACTCTTCTGCCTGTTGCTAAAGGATCACTCAAACACATATTTCTTTCAAAATATCTTCTGGATAAACAATACAGAATATCTTTTTGGAAAATGTGGTTATTAAAATTACTATTAATAAAACTTGTAGCATTTCCAAATTTAATTACATAAAAAGTTTATTTATTTTCTCATTTTATTAAAAAGGATAACGATGTTATATGGGTACTGAATTATTTGAAAAAAAAATATCTTCGAAAGATTTATTTTGATGAAGTTTATGTTTTCTAAAAATTTACCGTATTATTGTTACTTGCATAAGAAAATAAGTACATTAATTCGTGGACACACACAAATAAACTAAGTAATATGATTTTTGCAATATATTGAAGGCAAAAGCTTATTACAAAGTTTGTAATATGGCATTCATTTTTCTTGATATATACTTAAAAAACGGGAATCTATAATATTAGTCAACCCATTTTTTATTAATATATTTTTAATGAAGCTAATATGGAACATGGGAATAAAGAAATGTGTGATTTTTATCTTTAAAAAAAGTCTATTCCTGTTTCGGAAATCACGAAAAACTGATTTGCTTTAGAACCATGCAGCATTTCTTACTATAATATAAACAGCTATTTACATCGTTGATACTCATAAGCTTGAAATTGGTCATTTTCTAACGGCGATTTCTCGTCAGTGATAAATTGCACCAAAAATTGCGCAAAAGTTATGACATTAACCCAGTGCTTCTCAAACTTTCAATATTTGTGATAACACTATCATTTGACACTAAAGCTACAATACAACTTTAACTTCCTAAGTAACAACGGCGTATATAAACGTCTCGCTTATCCAAAGTC
Organism: Trichonephila clavata; assembly: GCA_019973975.1. Classification (NCBI taxonomy): domain Eukaryota; kingdom Metazoa; phylum Arthropoda; class Arachnida; order Araneae; family Nephilidae; genus Trichonephila; species Trichonephila clavata. The sequence goes on along the minus strand of BMAO01019981.1, from coordinate 22,466 downwards.
TTAATTGGCCCGGACGTATATATACGTCTTTCAAAAGTAAGACCTTTTCTGCAAACTGCTATCCATAAAAATTATTCTAAAGGCTTTGGAATGCAATAAAAGGGCCTTGATAGTGTTTTTGCGAAGGATTTACTTATTTCAGAGGATTTGTTATAATTTATTCCTCCCCCCCCAATACATTACATACGCTCGCCTACGTGGAAAACGGTGGCATTGGGGATTGAATCGCGTAACTTTTAATCAGCATTTAAGGGATGGAATACAAGCCGTACAAATTATCAAGATAAGTGTTAATTTTTTTAAATAATTTTATATATAACAAGCCTATAGGGTAAATGGTAAATATTAAACTTGTTCTTAACTTAGTATTGTTAAACTAATTTTAAAATACATTGTGCAGTACTGATACATTTATAAGTGTATTGTATCAGTGTAAATATGTATGTCATATTTTCTTATTATGTCAGAATATATTTTGTTTGCTTATTTTCAGTAAATTAATAACTTTTTAAAATAATCTTTTGTTTTCGATTCTTCAATATACTCACGTTCTTCTAGGGGGTATGCCCCACAATTTGAGAAACGCTGCATTATTGAAATTTATTTATTAATTATCTTCAAAACAGATTATTGCTTTCATTAAGATACGAGATAATACATATAGCTTTGACAGAAATTATTCGATTTAAGTTTAATGAGAGAGATATTGAGCAATGATCTGAGCTAAATTGTTTCACATGTTTCGTGGTACGGAATAGATCTTAGTCTCCCGAGAATGATGGTTTAATTGAACTGATCGAAACACCGCAAGATTTATACTACTCCCAAATGGTTATGGGCGAAATTAATACAACATTAAATCACACTCAAAATTGCTCCAAACTCTGTTTCCGAAGTACCATGGTTTCAATTAAATTAACTAAACTTATTTTGAAAAGGATGAAGATCTATATTAATGAATTTTAAGGTATTCGACTACCCTAAAATTGTGAGTTTTGCCAAAAATTGCCAAATTTTGTTTATGATTTTATTTTATAGACCATCTTATTAGCTTTATAAAAATACCAAGTTTATTATTTTCCGTTCACTAGAACAAGATGTCATACTTTAAAACTCGTTTTACTCGAAATGTGTTTTTTTAAATACTCAAATGGGGCCAGTGATTGCTCAAAAGGTTATGAAAATAATTAACTTCAATTTTTTGTGTATGTTCTGTATAATAGTAGAAGAGTTTTAAACTTCGGATTTATCAATCACTGTTTTATTACAAAATTCACAGTCCCTTATGGTAATATAATCACTGTTTTCTTAAGCAATTCTACATAATAAAAAAGATAAAGTTCTCTAGTTTTTGTAAAAATTAAAATATCTCTTTCCTCGAAAGTCATTTCAAAAATGATTAACATAGCTACACATCAGAATTGAAAAATTGAAAATCTGTTTATAAACTTTTGGTACAGAATGGGCCGTGTTTAAGTTATTTTTTGTCAATTTGCCCATTTTAGTAATAATGCTTTCTTTTCTAGCAAACAAAGCAACAAAAAATCCCCGTATCTACTTTTTTTTAAAAAAAAAATTGTCTCAAGTAGTCGGATTCCTTAAAGAAAAGAAAAAGATAATTTAGATAAAGATTCCTCTTTCACAATAGTTATACTTATAAAAAATATATTACTTTTGGTTGTAAAAATTATTTTTAACGTGATTTTACAACTTATATCATATATATCTATAAATAATCGACAGTGTTTATGAAATTCATTTTTTATTCCTTCATTTAGTCAAAAATTTCATTAAATATATTTAATCTCTTTATACATAACAGAAAACATTTAACAAAGTTTTTATGCAGATTTTCAAAATGGTATATTCTTTTTTAAAGGTTCTACAATAATTCAAATGAGTTTTAATACCATTCACGTAGTTAAATATTTTATAGCAAGCCACTTAATGAGGAAAATGTGCATAGTTATGTATTTTGGTATCAAGCCTTGCTTTTACATTTTCTGATAAATTAAAAAAATTGAAATATTGATACATATAATGAAAAATAATTAATTCCAGCTCTTTAAATTAATTTTTTGAATAAAACATTTTGTACAATATCTCAAAATATTCTAAAGTGAGAATGAAAATATTCTACAATAAATGCAATTGAATATCTTAGAAAAAGGTACACGGTTTTAAAATGTTCCCTTCTACTTATAAGAAAGCAAGAAAAGGAAACTCATAGCTTCCCAGAAATGAAATTATCAATTTATAAATAAAGATAAATTTTTCAAAATAAATCCTTCTGGTCGTATGGATAATGATTTTCTATGAAATTCATAATTGTTTACACTATAAGTATTATAATCATCATTTATGCTTCAGAAATAATTTCCATTATTTGAAATTACTTAAAATATTAGGAAGAAATCATGAAAAAAATAAAATATACCCTTTCTGAATTAAGATCTTATATTCACCATGAAATTCATCTATGAAGCACGTATGATTTCTTTTTAAATTTTTTTTTTTTCATCTCCTTTCTCATTTGTCGTTCTTCTGTACAAAAATATTTTGTTACGCATGCTATACTTTCTAAACTGGAATGTAGATTTCGTAACGTTAGGACCGATTTGTAACAGTAGTGTGAGCGTACAACACATGCTTTTAACGTCAGAGAGGACTTGGATTCCAATGAATGAGATCTCCCATCTCGTTGTCTAATCCTGGATTATACGAGGGTTGGGGCAAAAATCAAGGCAACTATTTTTTTTTCTTGAAGATACCAGTCCGGTTGGAAAGTGTGACATATACAGACGAAAGGACATGGTGTTAATTACACATGTGGACAATGAATAGCACTGAAATATCGTAACACACTAATTTATTACGGCAATATACAGGGCAATATGGCCTTCAAGGTGCAAAAAAATGACAACACAGTACACATAAAGTTGACATGACGGTGCTTTTGTTGTGCGTTTCTCGATGCCACTTGCCCTCTCTAACTCCAGTAGCGTCCATCGTCAATTTTCATCCATGATCTGCTCGATGACGGCACGTGCTAAGTCGGTCCACACACTGAGCGGTCATCCCGAACGTTGCTCCTCACTGGTTGACACACGTCCTTGCGGAAACTTTCCTACCCATCGCGCTACTGTACGGTACGGTAGGGCATTTTCCCCAAGAGCTTTCACAAATTCACTGTGACATTCAATCTCATTTCTCCCTCGGAGAACGGCTATTTTGATGTAAGCGCGCTGCTCAACACGGGTTACTTCCATCTCACACAACACTCACCAGCTGACTGATTTCACAGCCCTCACTGCGCTACTACCAGCTATCACAGAAAGCCATCTGTTGTTCTGCATACACACTATGCCTGCAGAACTTCCACACGACTCATATACGCGTTTGTGATCATTTCACATATCTAAAAGAAAAAAAAATAGTTGCCATGACTTTCGCCCGAACCCTCGTATTTAAGCTAACTGACTTTAATTTGTTCCTCTAAATGTTTGCTTTAAACTATCCTGTGACGTCTAAGTATTTGTCTTTGTAACTGTAATATTTTTCTACTATTAAATGCTTTATTTTACCCAGAGATTTTGCTTATTACTTTTAGACTTATCCCTGGAATGACATAAAGAACGGTTACATTATTTTAATATTTTTTCAGAATTCTAGTGTTATTTTTAAGTAAGCTGTGAATTAATATGACACTAGAACAATCTGAGGATACTGACGATGATTTTATGATCTACTGGTATTTGATTTGATATTTACTTCTTTAAATCACATTAACAAAGTCTGTAAGACCCAATTAAATGTAACATATAACAGCCGAATTGAATTAAATCTTAATAATCATTGACCATGTACTCACGACCACGATCGCTTGTAGATTCTGATTATAGTGTTTGAAAGTATAAAAAAAATAATGCCTATTTTGAAACAAATTTAATTATATATCCAAATTTTTATTCAGATTTTGTATTTTAGTTTCTGTAAAATCTCAGCAACGTATTATTTTTCGAAATAAAATATTTCTTTAATTTGAAGAGGAATTTTAATATTTTTCGTTTGTACTAAACTACTTTTTTCTTACCATTTCACTGCATATCAATTCAATTGTATTATTTTTTTATATACGGTTAATGGTGCTATGCAATTCGTATACTTTTACAAGAGGGATGTGATTTCAAAATTTTTTTCCAAAACATCTAGATAAAAAAAAATTTCTCCTTAATTTAATGGTTCCAATTGGAGAAAAGAAGATGAACAATATTGTAATTTTAAGGCAAAACAAATCACTCTCGTATTTGAATAGAATATGGTAAAATAACTATAATGATTCACAAATTATGCTACTATACAAAAATTCATAGCAGAATAGATTTTCTAACTTAGCGTCACATTAGCGTTCCACATTGACAGAAATCATACAAAAATAGTTAGTAAAATTTCCCCAAGACATGTTAACATGGGAAAAGGAAACAATTTTTTTTTAAAAAAAAAAAAAAGAGTCTTAAATGAAGAGAAGTAATTTTATAGAAATGTAGATTTTTGAGTACAATAAGAGAGAAAAAGACAGAAACATTTAAGTGACAGATATCTGGCAATATAAATCAAAATCCAGTTTTCAGTACAGGATATGGCTTCTCTTTCATTGTTATGCAGGATTTACATCGTATGGCTTCATTATGATCAAACAGTTGAGCATTTAAGCCCATTCTTCTTGTAGTGCCAAGCAGAGCCCCAAAATCGTTGTTAGTAGCTCGTCACGTGCTGTCAAGCTTCTCCCGGCAGAGCCCCATACATTCTACACTGGATTTAGATCAGGGAATCATGCGTGCCAATCTATAAATTGAAAATTTTCGATGTCCAACTACTTTTCAATAGTCATACGACGAGATATACAACACTCTCCTTCATTAAGAGGAACAGAAGAACTATAGCATTTTTAAAATGACTGTTTTACGAAAGGAAGCTTCTGTACAATAGCTAGCGCCAGTGATTAAATTTCATTGGAAGATGTGAAGGTCAGAACGGAAATTAAGAGTTTGATACTTTCCGAAACAAGAGTACGATCACATTCAAACCGGTCCCTTTCGATAATCTTGGAAGGATTAATTATTGCGTGTTCTCCATTCTTTCAAGATATACATAGGTCCAGAGATTCAGTAATCGGATTAAATCTACTGTTATCAACAATGAGTACTCGAACCGATAGCTAATCTTTGCAATTACTGTGTATCTTACTCTATAGAAAACGCAGCTTCCGATGATGATCATGACATAATTAGATTGTTTAAGCAAATGGAAAATCACCAATTTTTGACGAAACACTTGTGTATGTGTAAAGAGAATAAATATATATAAAGTTAATATTAAATACCTTCAATCACTGAATATCTATATCATAGAAGCTACAATTTCTGTTATTTTAGACACTCAAATATTCAGTAATAATTAAAATTTTGTTGTTTAAATACACCACTGAAAGTGGATTATTTAACTTGAAATGAAAATGTTTACTTTTGAATGTAATAATTTCATATTATCGAAATGCAATTAGAAATCTTTGCCTAAACCTTTTCTATTGAGAAGGTTTGATCTTGGATAAATTAATCTTGATGTTTTTTATGGTATTCCCTGCTGAATGTTTACTTTTTCAGTCTTAAATCGATATCGTTTAAACAGATATGAGCCGTACAATAAATTCCTCTAAATTGGAGAACAAAAAGAATAATAATAAGGTCAATACAGAGTGTCAGTGAGTACTTTTACTCAGAATAACGGAAAGGTAGAGAGATTGTTCATGTCTATTTGAAAATTCCTTTAAATATGGTATTACGAAGTGCTAAGCGTATTCCGCAACGTGCTTTATACCTTTATGACCATTATCCTTAATATCACGTTACATGTCCTACTATATCTGACCCCAAGTGTTTCTTCTGATTAATATTTCGGTTTGTCTTGCGTACTCGTTCTATTGTTTGCTAATTTCTCAGCTACATTATTAATTTTTGCTCACCAATACACAAGGAATTAAAACTCATTGAGCTTTGAATTTATGTACTTTAGTATCAGGGATTATAATAATTTTTCTATATTTACAAAAGTTAAATTGATCAGAAAAAAATTATCTTTAAGAAAAGTAATATTTGTTTGATTGTAATTTTTATAGCGTAAAATGTTGAAAAAAAAGTCATTAATAAATTGAAATTAAAATATATATAAAACAAGTTTTCAAACACTTAAAACATTAATTTCAAAAAAATTGAAATTTTATTACTCACGATTAAAATTTCGAAACTGATTTACATATTTATTTTCTTTCTTAATTATTGCTTAAATTATTTTTAAGAATGCTTAAAATTATACAAATACAATGTATTTGTCCTAATATAAATTATTTACATACTATCTGAAAGAGAGGTGTCGACAATGTGCAAAGCTAATTTAAACTTAATTTTTTCTCTATTGATTGGTCCCATTTCTGATGATTAATTAAAAAAAGTATCAAATCACTCTTTCAGTTAATGATGTTCCTGAGTTGAATGCAAATTTGGTAAGACAAGTATGCTCTTCTGGTCTTTTTCTGATTAAAAAAAAGTGTTTATCATTGCATTGGGGGAAAAAAAGTTTTTCTGAAATTTTACCTTTTTTCTCGTGAAAAAAAAGTACGAAATTCTCTTTAAAAATCAATCTGTTTAGTAAAATCTGTATGTTAATAGTGTATCTCATTAAAAAAAATACTTAATTTATTTTCCTTAATTCAACCAGGTGTAATTACATTCCAAATTTTATGCAGCAAATGCATTACCTATTTTCTATTTGTCTGATTATCATTTGGGAAAAAATATGCTTTTCTAAGCTTAATCTTTTACTCGATAAGAAGAAAAAAATTTCTTAATAAATCCTTATTTTGTCTCTGAGCACATATGTAACATGAATGTCTCAAAATTTTATGCATGGTTTTTTACTTTGAAGAGTTATGTATAACAATTTTATTTTGCACGAAATGTCAACATCTATCGAAAATCTGGGTCATCAAAATTCTTTAAATGCATGACTTTCGATAGGAAAGTATGTTTCATGATTCTTTTTCGATACATATTAATAACTGATGAAAAATTCATTGGATATTAGGATTCAAAAAAAATTTCTTGTATACAGTTTTTGTACAACGATTGCATGAAATAAGAGAATACAACAGACTGTGTGTTTTACGAATGGAAATAATGTTTTATTATTTACTTTACAAGTAAACAAAGTGAAAAATTTAAGAAAAAAGCTGCATATATTTATAAAAAATTGAAACAATATTACTGTATACATCGATTTTCTAATTAAAAATATAATATAAATAAAATTCTTAATGTGAGATTATAATAATAATGAAAAGTTTATTGCACATCCGAAAACAATACTGAATATTATCTGATACTTAATATAACGGATTTCTCAATTAAAATCTTTATAATGTAAAATGAAGGAAACATATTATGAACAAAAAAAAAAAATGTTAAAAATTTTAAAGTACTTTGCTTATTATAGAGTATTAAGTTTTAAAAGTTTTTTTCATGATCTTCGAAAAATTCAGTATTATTCAACTAGTGTTCATCAGATTGCTGATTCTGTATGTTTATCAAATGTAAAAGCTAATTATACAACAGCAGCTGAACTATAACATTACACTTTATAAATAAGATCTAAATTAAAGTATGTATAAGCTAGAAAAACTGTGAAATATACTAATCAATGAGATTTCATACACATTTCTCATTTACAATAAATTTACTAATTTTGACATTTATAAAACAGTAATTTTTTAGACTATTAATCCCCTATATTGATTAACCTAATCTTATAATTTATTATTCAACACTTCGTTATCAAAACTACATAGACTACTTATATAAGAAATATTGGAGAATTTTAGTATTCTTTTATCCACAATTTTCAAAAAATGAATAAATTAATATTTTTGGTTAATAATTAATTAATTAATTATAGTTAATTGCTTCAAAAATATTATTTACAAAGACAAAGCTACCGAATGGCACTCACTGATCTGAGTGCTCGTATGTTTCGTAAATTACATAATAGGCGTTTTCGTTTAATGTAAATGAATGTTTTATGTTGAGTTAATTACATTTATGACAAATCATGTCTTTTAGATATGCTAATCTGCGTTAGATATGGAACAATTTTAGATAATCATTCTAAAATGAAGTATATTTTGCCCTTTAAAAAGAGCCTTGTTGATTTTGTATAGATAACCCTGAATGGAAATCTGAAGTCTAGATATATTTACAAATTAAACTGGCTTTTTTCACAAATGCTATTTTAAGCCTAATTTTATCATAAATAACATATTTATGCATTGAAGCAATGCGTAGAAAATCCTTTCCACAACTTTAACACCACAATTCTTTCAATGAAATGGTTTCTTTCCTAGATATCACAGAAAAGTTCAGATCAAGGAAAGAATGTTTTTAGTGTCAAGTATCATCAAATCAAAGAAAACTCATAAATACTTTCTCTGTGTATGCATTCTGAGTAATTGCTATAAAAATATTTCATATTACTTTCTGATGTTGTGAATGTTACTCAAATTTTACGATCTCTTCGTAAACAGAAATTACTGAAAATAGAGATTGCACTTTCGATGATGTAATTTATCGAAGTTCGAGCAAAAGAGATTACAACTATCATTTCTGGTTCCAGCCAACGAGATTTCCATGAAATATATTTTCCAATTTGACTGTCGAGACGGCACAAATGTGATCTCTAGAAATGAGATTGCATTCAATTTAGAGATCCGTGTACGAAACCACTTGTCCCAGTAGGTATAAACTGATTCTAACGAAGTACTTCTGAAATTGATAGTTTCAGGATCCAATCTTTTGTTTGAATGTCAATCTCAAGTGACTTGGAGTACTTCTTTGTTCTAGATTGTTTTAATATGATGTTCGTCTTGTGATTCGTGTAATTTAGAAAGTTATACTTTTGTCAAATGAAAGCTGTTAGAAAAGTTTAGTTTTTGTAAAAGATAAACCAAAAAGGATTGAAATAGAAAATTGTATTGTTTTGTGTTTATGTGGTATTGACGATTTGTGTTAGTAATGTAAATTTTGTTAAACCTGAAGTAATATTTTAAAAGTTTTGAGTTTTATAGATTGTAAAGAAGAAAATGCATCGACAAAATAATATTATCTATGTAAATATTTAATATCCTTGTAAAAAGTTGAGATTACTGAGTACCGTAAGTTCAGGAAGAAAAGCGTTAAAATAAATACAAAGGAGGGTACAAAAAATTTAATTCCTTATTATAAAGCAATGGAATAGAAATTGAAGAAGCAATGCTTTTATTTGACAGTATAGCTTCTATCTTAATCACTCATTTAAGGGCAAAATGTACGATAAAATAAAAAGTTTGTGAAATCAATATAATAAGCGAAGCACTTAAATACTATATATTGTTATTAAAGTGTAACAATATTTAATTAGAAATGTGATTATTAAAACATTTGGTTAACAGAACATAATAAAAGCCTCTCACATAAAATAGTTTTAAAAAAAAACATTGTACAAATTATTTAAAATTTTCCTTTATTCTATCATAACATATTTTATCTAAATAATAAAATTATGTGACCTATATAAGCTACGCTCATCAATTTCTTATTGTTGATAATTTTCAATTCAGAATGTATATGTTAAATTTATTCTTATATATTATAAGGAGTATTTCTTATATCAGAATAAAGTTGTTATTACAAAATATCGAAAAATCCAATGGTTAACGCGCTGTTCTAAAAACATGAATAAGACGCATTTACAGCTGTAAAGCACTGTTGTAGTACTTTAAACGTTAAAAGATTAAATTAAATATATGGTACAATTGGTGTTCGTTTCAATGAAGCCACCATTAGCGTAAAAATTCTTTATTAATTTCAGCTAGGTTACACAAAGACAACCCATATCGTCAGCAAACATGGATGAATATTCGTAGCGACCATGTTGTCTCCTCACTCGGTCCTTCACTGAAGATGGGTGGTCGCTAGAAAGTGCTTCTGCTTCTTAGGGTAGGCAATTAGAGTTATTATGACAAGAGTGGTCTACCATGTAGTTGCAAGTTAGCACAAAAGGAATGATTAAGAATGAATGAGCAGTGTATTATATTGTATACATTGTACTTAATGGGGAATATAGTAATATAAAAGGTAAGCATACATATAACAAACATAAGCTTCTAAATTGCAAAAGAAAATAATTTAATTTTTCAAATACGGACTAAGACTATTGGCAAGATTTCTGCAAAAGATCAGAAATATCTTCCAGTTCTGTTTTTGATATTAAATATTCATAAAAGTGAATACATTGATTTTTCTTCAAATGTTTATTTACAAATTTATTCATGAACCTTGATATTACAGTTTTTTTAATACTCATAATGTAATTTTTTAATTAACAACACGATCGAAAAATTATCACGCTGATGAACGTTAGATTTTAAGATATTAGAGTAACTGAGAATTTCTTAGAAAGATACATTTATATCACTATTACAATCTTTCAAACACAGGTATGACAACTCATATATTAGTAAAACATAAGCAATACAAAAATAAAATTAGTAGTTTCCAAATCCATGCATATATGTTTACGTAATGTTGAACAAAACAAACAACTGAAATATAGATTTTGTTTTCAATTTAAATATACATTCTTCATAACAAACTTTTATCGCTTGCAAACTATATTCAGTGAGAAAGTTAGTAGTCATAGCAACGTCAATTTGCTGATTTTTAGAAGAGTACATTAAACCAGCTTTTCGAACAGTTTTTCCGCTTAGTGGTCTGTAAGAACAATAAAATCTTTTGAAATGTTTCCAAGTTACGACTATGAACCATTTATAGCCCGAGTTAGTTTTATTTCCCTAAGGCAGCAAACATTTTCAATTTCCCGAGCTACTTCACGTAGTCTTTCAAAAATTGGGATACCCTAAATCGTTGAAAATGCAAAAGAAGTCAAAGTGCACGAAAGAAAAACTTTTTACAGCTTGAAGGGAAAAAAGAAAGAATGTCGGTTTAAATAAAAGAAGAAAAAGGCTTGAAAACAAATGCTCCAAAGCCAATGTGGTGAAGTAAAATACCACGGAAAAAACCAGGAGAAAGAATTTTACCATTTAGGCACTCAAAAGTTGACTCCTGTGTTTTAAAGAACACATTTCCAAAATTAGGAATTCCCTTAGAAGGGATAAAGAATGTTTTTATCACTGGGTATGGATGTGGTTAGCTCGTACAAGATTCAGTTAAATAAAATTTTCTTCATCATGGTTTAAATTATATCTCAGAAAGTTGCTGAGATATCTTCAATTTTTCATGAGTTATGATGCATGTTCGATATTTTTATCATGTTTATTTCCTAAATTAGTATCTTGCTTTATTTGAAATAATTTATTTAACTTATTGTTATGTTAACACGTTGTTGATTCTTATTTTTACATAAATTCATGCATTCTTACATAAATTAAATTTAAAATAATTTGATTAAAGGTATAATGTATCTTATGTAAATTATGACATTAAATAATTGAGGTTAATTTAATTTAAGTAGAAAACATTTCTCTTTTGTTTTGACAAAAACAAAAAAGACACACATAACCGTAATTAGAATAAATATAAAGGTGTGTAAATAATAAGGATCCACTAAAATATTTAAAAAACTAGAGGTATTTTGCAGGCATTTAAATTTTAAAAACCTTGCGTGGTATAGTTTTCTAAAAAAATTATATAAAAAATTATATACTATGTATTCATTCAGAGAGTACTTGTAAGAAAAAAAGATATTTGAAATGAAATAGTTAAAAATTTTTACTTTTTTTGGTTAAATTATTAACTATTTATAAAATAACGAAGTGATCCAAATATCAGTAAACATTTCACTATAATCAGGTAGACTCTGCTAAAGTTTCAATGAAACTTTAATTATACAACTTAAAAGTGGGTTTATTTTCCAGAAAATCAATAATCAATAGAAAGGCATTCATCTACATACATATCAATATTTAAATTCTTTCGATTTTTGAATCTGCACCAGCAGCTCATTAAACCATTTTGCATTTGATTGATTAAAAAGATCCAAACATTTTTGTTACTTATCATTAACACACACACACACACACATATATATATATATATATATATATATATATATATATATATATACATATATATACATATATATGCACATACATATGCATATATATGCACATATATATACACATATATATACACATATGTACACATATATACACATATATATACATACATATATATACATATATATACATATACATACATATATATACATATATACATATGTACACATATATATATATACATATACATATATATATATATATATATATATATATTATATATATATATATATAATTCTGTGCGTGTGTGAATGCAGGTAAGGAATTATTTCAATACGATCGATAGATTTTCATTAAATTATTGATATTTACATGATACATTTGCAGGGTCAAAAGGTACCCTTAATAGATCAATTACAAATTATTAAAAAATGCAGAGATAATTTAATTTTAATAAACCTCAATGTACTGTACTCCTGCATCCACACAATTGTTCCAGAGTTCGGATTATTATTCAAAACAAATCCATTTCTCTAGAGGTCATTCAGTTGCTTCGTCGCATTTTCTCTCGGCTTTTGTCCAAGGGAAATTTCTCCGTTCTTGTTGATGTTTTCACTTTCCAATCACTTGACCGACGTTTTATCTGATGGCTGTTAAGAAAGCACCATGTCTCATCACCTGTCACGATTTTCTTCACAAAGCTGTCCTCTTCATCTGCAGTGGACATACTCACTCTCATTTCCTTATGTTCAGGTGATAACATTTTTGGAACCATGTGCTAACAAACACGATGTTGCTCATTTTCAAATCATCAAGATGATTGATTGCTAGAAATGCTGTCATGTGAAATTCCAAGTTCAAGGGCAATAGTATCAATGGTTATTCGTCTGTCCACACACAGGATTTTTCGAACGCGCTCAGTATTCTCACTTGTGATAAAAGAAGAGGGACGCCTGTTTCGTGGGTCATCTTCAATGTTTGTGTGACCTTCACGAAACGCTTATGCCTCTAGTATACAGCATTTTTTATGGCATCGTTTCAGTATGCTTACTTCAGCATCCCGAGTTTCTCAGAAGGTGATTTCACGAGAAAAAAGAATTTGAGATGTTTGCACGCTGCTCTAAAAACGAGATTTCAAAATCCGACGAATGAAAAATTTGCTTTGTCAGAAATGATTTGCAGCTAACTCGACACTATCAGAAAGGAATTGCGCATAGCTTTCTGTTATCCTTATTAGAACTGCCAATCTCCAAAAGAGATATTTTCCCAACACCCATCTGTTTGAATGTAAGTGACCATTCCGGGCACTTTTTGACTCTTAATAATATGTACCAGAACCATTTTTTCCATGATCCTTCAAAATGTTAGGGTTGTATTCATTTAATGTTATGATCTGTTCTAAAAAACTTTCTGCTTGAAAAGAAAGTTCTATCGAAATAAGTTCCACTACAACTCATATAATTATTTATCATATGTGTCTTTGACTTTGTGAAAAGCTTAAAAAATGCATCATTTTATTTTTTTTTAAAGATAAAGTTATGTGCATCAATTTAGTTTCGTAGTATAAAGTACAAGCTGTAATATATTTACACAAAACAAAACTGATTAATATTAAAGGAGAAATAATTACACTATAATATGTGCTACATTCTAAAATATAATGTAGTCAAAATATAAGTTATATTACTGCGCAAATTTTTTCAAACGTGGAGCATATACCAATATTCCTGTTATTGATAAAAACAAAGTATAAAAATTGAATATAATGTATTTATGTTTTTAAGCATTATTTTTATGAGGATAGAAATTAACATAGTTGTATAACGAAGATTTTGCAACGTAAATGAGTAATTAGATTCGTTTTCTATCAAGTTCTTAATGGAATCTGCATGTTTTTAAGGAGATTTAATAAACTCCAGTTTTAATATATAGAGAGATAAATCAATAATTTTATTTATCACTTATAAATGTCATTAAAATAAAATGAAAATAATGATTCCAGTTAATAGTTTCATGATTCAAAAATATTTTATATATTATTTTGTGTATTGCACTCTTCAAAAACTATTTTTGTTCTCGTATCTTTTTGACTTTCTGTCAGTCTGTTGACACTATACTCCTCCACCAATTTATTACATATTTTTAAAGTTCAAAAATAAAATATTTTTACGTAAAGAAAGTTAAATTACTTGTTATTGTTCAGAACTGTCTAGACGAATGATTAAGCCTAAAGTTTCGAATCTGTTCAATGTTAGTTACATTGTTCGAAAAATATCGTAACTTCTTAATGGATATTTCTTTTTGAAACTTGAAAAGGGAACACAATTTAATATTTTTCGTTTAGTTGGAAATTGCGGATGCTTTATAAAACTGATGATGTGAAAATAATTAATAATAAAGCAAATCTAAAACTCTTTAACTAGTAGAAAAAAAGCAATAATTGACATTCTTGAATCAAATCATACACCATTTTAGTATTAAATGCACATATCAAACGCACCACACGTTTATTCAATTTAATTTAGTGTAGAAAATCTGAAAATTGACTCTAAAATTAACTTAGCATTTACATTTTAAAGAAAAATTTGATAAGAACTTATTAAATGTAACTGCCAAATGATTTGATTTGATTAAAAATGATTAGATTTTTATAAACGATACTTTTAAAATTAACTCATACCATATAAGTTTAATGCATGGTACGATGCAGCTTATTTAAAAAATGTCAGTGAAATCATGATTAGCAATTTACACAAAAAAGTTTTGTTATGAATTTAATTCAAAATAAGTACCTGGGATAATTCAAACAGATGATACAAATAGTGTTCAAATTGCTTCTTTGAAATAAATACTTAAAAAATAAAATTACAAAACATTTCTCATTGAATTTATGCTTTTTCAAACAACAAGCATCTACTAACATACCTATTTAAACTACAAAAATATTTTTGTTTTTCTAAACTAACAAATTATATTGAACAATGTCTTATTTTCCATTACGATCAATATTTATCGTGCATTTATTATTAACGAGGTACTTTGTAAAACTTATGACTAGGAATTAGTTTTCCATTATAAATCTTATTTTCCAAGGGAAGTCATTAAGCATTGCATCATATTTAACCGTTTGAGAGCGCTTCTGTAACTTCATTAAGGAGCTGAATATGATACAAGCAAAAAAATATGGAATGGCTAAAAGGTTTCTTGAAAATGTTTGTTCAGAAAAGTTAATTGTTGGTTTCATTATGTTGTAATTGACTAAATATTTATGTAGTGAGAGGCTTTAAAATATATATTTCTTCATTGAATGGAATTACTCTTTCATTATTTATCCTATTTACACTGATGTAAATAAAACTCTCTAAGCAAAGGACTTGTGCTATATAAACGATATTTGTTAGCATGCTGTCATCTTCATTCTGACTTCGATTCAAGTTTCGCGTTCGGCGCCAAACTGTGGCGGTAGCAGCTCCGTTTTGAGCATACGAATCAGATGCCTCTCTAAGGTCCGAGAATGTTGTTTATTTTTGAGATTTCACCTAGTAATAGCTACTCAAGAAGTGGTTTAAGAAGACGTAGAAGCATTTATCATTAGTTCACTGAGACTGAACTAGGTCATGTAACAGAGATAAGAAAAGGTGGATTTTCTTTCCGCGATATTGCAGAACGACTTGGTAGGAAAATATTTATTCTGTATAGTTGTAGGCAGCTATGTTCCCGAAAAGCTCTATCTCAAGAAAACCGGAAACCAGCCATGCACGGGTAGCCTCTGACAGAGAAGATCGCTGTAACCAACCCATGGCCGTGGAGTATGCTAGTACATCTGCAACAGAAATTATAACAGTTTATGACACCAAAGGGACACAGTGAACTGCAACGAATGAATTGTTTGAGAAATAGCTCCGAGCCAGGCGCTCAGCATTCATACCTTTAGCGAGAACTCGTTGGAGGGCGAATTGACAACGTGTTGTGTTCTCCAAAGAAAGATGTTTCTTCCTTATTACCAGTGATGGCCGTATATTGATTAGAAGAAGGCCTGAACTGTACATAATTGTTTGCGGCCTTGGCACACTGGGCCAATACATGGGATGTTAGCGACAAACTCTGTAAGTTTGAGCCTCTGTCATTTAACGTGAATGACAATTGGAGGGGCATTCCACTTTATATTGTTACGTTGATCGCGGTTCGAAGATTTTATGCAAATCAAGACAACAAGACATTTTTGAAGAGCGAGGAGAATTTATTGTTGGAAATCAATCCTTGAAACACAGGTTTCAACAGTAAAATTCGCAGAATAAGTATCAGAAGGATTTCACACCTTCAACAACACTAAGACACATTTATCAGTATCTAAAATACACGAATGTATAAGCTTATTCACAAGCACAACCGAGCTAATCATGGTCAAGGCAAGTTTACTAATCGCTAGTCAAAACCAGACTGACTCGTTTCAGCGAGATCGCTCTATTTGTAGATCCGACGGTGTCACATATCGAGACATTAGTGGATTTCTCCACAAATTTCTAGAAGAACCCAGAGGGTCCGAAACTCGCCAACATGGTCGCCAAATTGGTCGCTAAAAATGATGCCAACTTGGCCCTATCGCCAATATTTCGGCAAGTTCCTATTGAATCGCCATTATAACGTAAGGGACGGCGTTGCTTGTGAATATTACACAGATTTAACAAAAAATAAGTACAACATATAGAGTAATATAAATGCGTTACACATCCAAATGTAGATTATTTACACAATTTTACAAAATTCGTAACAATATTCTTCCACACTTTTTTAACCTAAAAACTTGGAGCCTAGACAGATGGAACGTACATCAACCTCTCTACATGATGTGTCGAATTCACACTAGGAGTCAAACCTCAAACTCGACAAAACACAATTTCAGCCTTCAATCCATGATCATAATCCTTTACCTACTGTGGTTGTCGGGATCTGTGAGTCTATAGTGAAATTTATAGAGCTTACTAGAATTTCATGCGAATTTGGATAAAATGAATTTTCCCCCCATGTAAAACATGTCATTTAATTTGCGAATTTTTAGTTAATAGTTATTCTATATCATTTAACAAAATAACTAATAATCATAATATAATATTTAACTAATAAATCATATTTTTATCCTCTTAATAACCATTAATGTTACAAACTTTATAAGCGAAAATTTACAACAGGTTCTCCCTATCTAAAGAAATTATTAAATATTTTTTTTTGGTTATTCATCTGATCCTTGTACTTAATTGTCGTTTAGAAGTGATACTACGCTCACAAACTTTCCTCGAAAATCAGATGTCTATTAACGTAACATTGATTATGAGATTAAGGGGTATCGGAACGCTCTATACTGATAATGTTAAAAAGAGCTTTTTCAATGTACCTTTTCTAAAAGCTGTTGGAAATACAACCCCCAAATTTTTTTTGTAAGTGAAGCATACATCTAATATTATACTGAAATGAGCTGTTTTTTAAATTCCCATTAGTTTTTCTTTAAAATTTTTTTATTTGATGTATAGTGAGAAAACAGTGTTTTTCGACAGAAAAAAAATTATTAAAAAAATGTATACAAAATTTTGCTAAAAGCTCATTTTAGTATATACTAGAATACATAAAGAATGTGTCATGTAAGTTTTGTTGACATCAAATATATACTTTCTGAGAAAAGGTACATCGAACCTTCAAAAGTGACATTTTGAGAAAAACACATTTTTATAAAAAAAAGTTACCTTATCAAAACATTCCAGCTCCATATTCCAAATGTTCAGCATTTTTTAAATTTTCATCTTCTTGTTTCATTCTATTAAGTCTTTTTACTTTTCTAGTGTCCTTAGTTTTCTGTAAATTGGCATATCTTACCCTTGAACTGCTCTCTTTGTCGAGATGTTCCATGCAGCATGTCGCATAATATCCTCGCTCTATGTTAAGTTTTTTTAAAAATATCCAGCTTTGTTGCATTCCCTTTATTAAAGGATGCAATAGCATCATATGTACCAAAGGAAAGTGTTTCTATGTGCACAAATATCTTTTTGGGGACACTAGACCAAATAACATTATTAATGCTTGCATTCGGATTCTGCGTGTTTCCATGCAAGCACTTTTTCAATAATTCTGGATCCGAAAGGTCCTTAAAAATAGGCCTATTGGCTTCAACAACAGCAACTGGAAGTTTATGTTTGTGTAGATAAAGTTTATTTTCCAATTGAGCCTTCTTACACTGACACCATGTTTCAAGACCTGATGGACAAAATCCATGCTGTGGATTTTTATCCGTAGATATTTTGTGAAGAAATATTGCCCATATAGCTTGTTTCATACACTTTACATTTGATAAATTTCTTCGAATGGCAAGACCATAATATGTTTGCAATTGATCAATAGTTGCTTCTGTTAATCTATTTTTGCCACATAATGCTTTGCCATCTGATAATTTTTGCCTCCTCATTTTTGCTTTGAAACGTCGGAGGCGTTTTTTCTGTCCATTTAAATCGGTGACTCGCGTTTAGACGATTCTTTAAAAACAAAATTTTAGCACTTCTAATTAAGCTAGAGATAAAAATGAGGTATTTTTGGAAAGGTAATGAGCTGAAGAAATTAAAAATACAATAACCTGAAATTCACCTTTTAAAAAAATTTTACCTTTCCAACTCCCCTTAAATTTGAAGGATTTTTTTTCTCTTTTTCTTTCGTGAGATAAAATGCCTGAGGAAAAACAGTAACTTCAAAGAGGGAAAAAAATTAAATATTCTATGAGTGAAGAAAAAATAAATTTTAATTTTATATTATACAAATACAAATACATAAGTTAATTCTAAAAAAAGGAAGAAAAAATCTTTTTTCTAAAACCAGTTAATGTTTGCATGCATTTTTATTTAAAAATAATAATTAATTAATAAAATTAAATCTATTTAAATTTATTTTAAAAGAAAAATTAGGTTTTCCCTCACAGAAACTAAAGAAAATTTGAGCCCATGATTAATTTAGTAAAACAAAGTTATTCATTTATAAATATGTACTTATATTTTGGCATAGAAACACCGCTGTTCAAATGAAATTTGTAATGAGAAAATATCGAAAAAAATCATAAACACAAATCTAAAAATTAATAAAAGGGATTGATACTTCTACACTTGAGGGATATTATAAATGCATGAGCATCTGTTCTTCATGCTTGTTTCTGTTTTTTCTTCTTTTTAATTTTCTCCAACAATATATTGTAAAGAAGCAAAACAGTTGTGTGTTTTCTTTTACATATTTTTCTTTAAGTGTTTGGTTCAAACATATAAAAATAATTCTGTTATCTTTCAAATTGCTTTTTTAAAATCTGTTTCGTATGATTTTACTGCAGCGGTTTGTTGCTCTTGACATAAAAGTAAGTATTGGAATCAAGAATTGTACAATATATTACTGATTTTTATTATCATGTGTATTAATCAAGAAAAGAAAAAAAACTTCACAGCTACAAGTTAATATTCTTTTCAATTATTAAAAATTGAAATAGAGGTGTATGTGAAGAAAGGAATTGTGCTTTGATTATGCATGAAATGGAAGATAGTTTAAACAAGTAATATATAAAAATTTAAGTTAATTCCGACTAGGTCAAGAAAGAAAAATTTTATTCTAGTGACTTTTTATTAAATTGTTACCTTTATATAAATATGTATATACATATGATGGAATCACAATATTAAGTTGAGAAAATAGAAATTTCCCATAGATAGATTTCCCATTTTTTCCTTAATATGGTGTTGGACTATTTTTTGTTTGTTACTTTTTGTTCAAAAATTAAATTTAATTATTCTAATAAACAATAATGTTAAAAAAAATCACACTCGCAGAAATTAGGCCATTCCAGGTGGAATTCGAACCCATGACCTTGGGATTAGAAGTCCAACGCGCTACCCAATGTGATACAGGGACACACCGAGCGTTTTTTCTTTTTATGTATGGTATTGACCCAGGGTAGACATTACTTCGATCGCGATCGACCGGTGGACCGCTAAGACATTTTATGGTGATCGCTTAAAATTTTTACCAGTTAGTAATTATGTACGAAAAATTCAAGATTGGCTGACAATATGCAGACTAAGCTTTCTACTGACTATAACAACAAAAACTGACTATAACAACAAAAACTAACTTTAGATAAAAAATTTTTTTTATTTTTTTATGTATTTTGAATTGTTTCAAATAAATGTATCATTTGGTATAACTATATTTGGGACTATTATTATAAGTTTGTATCTTGCGTTTTGCTTTAAATGCGATTTTAAAAGTGTTGTTTTTTTATTTTAGTTCTGTAGGTATATATATATATATAAGTACATATTCCTTACTTATTATTAAGTTATAATAATAACCTTTTCCTTACCTCACACCTATGACATTGGGCAGTAGCGTATGCAAAATTTTTTAAAGGAAAGGGGGTCGAGGGTTGAACGTCTAACATTCTCGTATCATACTCCAATACGCAGCCAAACATATTTTTTTATGTTTTCTCGATTGTCGGGGACAAAAAACAGCAGAAAATAAATTACTGAATAAACAATTTTCATTAATAAATAAAAAAATTACTAATATCATATACTTATTTTACATAGTATATACACGGGACTATAATGAATCAGAAAAAAATTAAAGGTTATGAGGTAGGGTCCGGACTCGTGGACCCCTCCTCCACCCTTGTGTGCGGCACTGACACTGAGTGAACCGCAACTCCTTGAAAAAGTAGAAGTAGCCCGCACTCTGGAAAAGTCTGCCCATCCCTGGTATTGACTATTATTTTTGTGTTTGCTAATAATTATCCATTCATTAATAAATTAATATTTGAAAAACTGAAATAACATCAAGTGTCATCCACTGCAAGTTTAAAAAAACGCATTTGAACTTGAGTTAATTAGTAAAAAGTATATTACGAACGACTGAAAATTTGTTATTATTTCTAATGCCATCTGTCTAACGGTGTCAGATTGAGGCCCACGAAATTCATCGTGGAAAGGAGCTAGGTGTACGCCAGTCGTTAGCTTTTAGCTTCGAGCACCATACAGGTGACAGTACAGTTTGGCTCTGTTCTTACGCGATAGATGGCAACACAACCTCCACAAATTAGGCATAGAACTGGAGGGAAATATTCTCCAGCCTTCTAAACCCGTGGCTTCTGCAGCGACCGCCCACAAGACTTTCAGACCCACTGATTTAACGAGCACGTACTCCGTGTGTACTTGGATGGTATTTGGTGGCATTGGGCATTGAATCCAGGCTATCCGATCTGGAATCCGATGCTCTAACCACTAGGCTACCCACAGCCCAAAAGTTTGAGAACAATATATATATATATATATATATATACCGTAAAATTCGTTGTATAACGCGCACTTTTAACACAAAAAACAGGATCGAAATTTAAGGGTGAGTGAAATTAAACTGAACTGAACTCAGTGCGCAACAGCCCATGAGAGTCAAGGCCTACTATGTCTATCTCAGTTTAAGTGACCTTAAGCACCGAGGTGCATGTGCAAATGTCAAGGGGTCAGTCTGAAGCGGAACACCCAGCATTCAGTTTCAAAGCAAAGCTTGATACTCATTTATCGACCCACTGTAGAGATGACATTGCCCATCCCGGGATTTGAACCCTGGACCTGTGGCGTGGAAGCGCGACACACTATCACTCAGCAACTAGGCTTCATAAAAGTAATAGCTTTAATAATAATAAAAAGATAAACACATAAGAAGAATTAGACATCCATATGGAACGAAATATTTTTTATTTAAAAGAAATGACATACCTTCTTGTGAACTTAAAATGTTGTAGTTCTAGAAGTATATTTTTTATTCAAGAGCCGAACAAATAATTGATAGTATTGACGTATATTTTAGCTTTTTTTTTCGTAAAAAAAGGGTGCTCGTTATACGGCGAACATACCACATTTTTTTTAAAAATGCAGCTTGAAAGTATAGACACGTGTTATACGCGGTGCGCGTTATACGCCGGATTATACGGTATATATATATATATATAAAGAAAGAAGAGAGAGAAGGAGAACTAATAGTAGGAATTGAAAAAGTTGTGGTGTCATCAGCCAATGACTTCACGATCTTCTAGCTGATTCGATTCTTCAAATATACCCTAAAAAGTCATTGTGCATTTTAGTGAAATAGTTATGGGTATTTCAGATTAAATCAAATTAAGATAAATAATTTTCTCCCATAGCAGGTTATTTGAGAAATAATGTATATGATGTGTATCAAAATTCTGAATGAATTTTCAGATGTGTTTTTTGTCATTTAAGGGAGACTC